>DWCF01006538.1:0-12225 GCA_018230265.1 Delias oraia | reverse complement strand
CCTTTTCTTCTCTCCATTTAACGACTACTCTTTATAACGCTATAAAATGCACAGTCCCTTCAGTGTCGTTATATAGAATTTACACTGTAATTGCATATTTATTTCGTTCAATAGATAGACAATGATACACAGAATACTCAGCGTGATGAATGGTACTTGTACTGTGTTTCGCAGTGTGAGTGAGGATATCGGAGGCCCTTAATAATGGCGCTTAAGCGACGTAAAACACTGGCAACACAACCAATGCGCGGACTGTGGCGCGGTTGTTTTTCGGCAGCGGTATTCTCTTACCGTGTAGGAGATCCACCTGCTATAGCTTAAAAAAACCTATGGCAATTATTAACTGATGCAAATTGTTGTTAATTGACAGAGCCGACCATAGAGAATAGTTTATGAGCGATCATATTCATTCTTCAATGAGAATAAACGATGTTTGAATTTCCCTCAGTTCGACTTAATAGAAACGCATAATTTACTGTACGTGGGCTATGTTAAAGAGGTGACAGTGGGCGGGTAACGGCGGAACATTCTGATCTATTAGAACGATGAACCTGCGACCCACACACCTGTTGCGGATGAGACGTGTAATATAGGTTGCAGTCTTTTAATCTATACTTATACTATAGCAAATTTGATTGTTCATCTCCTATATGGTAAGAGAACACCGCCGCCAATGGACAACAGCGCCTCAGTCCGCGATTTGGTTGTTTTGCCCGCTTTATACGTCGCTTAAGCCGAATCATTTCAAGAAACTAAAAGGCTCCGAAAGTACTGACCTACTTGACGCATTTTAAAAATTCGTTCACCGTAGGAAGCTACTTGCTCCGGTGTATCTAGAATATTTTTGAAAAGTTTGGGGTGCTAAAACGATATTAATGTTTAAAAAAAAATTAAAATTCCATACATGGCATGTGCCGCGAATACTGTATTGATTATAGAACGAAATAATGTACTTTGGTATTACGGCTTTGTAGAACATATAATTATGAACACAAAATGTCGCAACAGCAGTCTAACTGCTACAGGTACGTCTCAATAAATGTTATTTTATTAAAAAAGTATATTGAAATGCCTTTTCTTTAAAAGCTCTATTGTACATTATATTTTATATGGCAAAACAATGTTTTTAATGTTGTAATTGTAAGACGGGCTTGTTTCCGCAACTCGACGTCATTTTTTGCGTGGGAAGAGGTATCATCATCATCAGCCTATCAAGTCTACTGCTGGACATAGTCCTCCCCCAAAGACGCCCACCTATTGCGATCTTGAGCGATCTGAATCCAGTGGTTGCCCGCGACCTTCATGAGATCGTCTTTCTATCGCGTGGCGGGACTTCCAATCTGCGTGTTCCGGTACGCGAGTTTAGTATGAAAGTTTTTTGAATAATATTTATAAAACAAAGTACATATATTAGGTCTTGGGGTCACTAAAGTACAGTCCATGACCTCTTTACGAGTTTTCCTAACAAATTATCAAGATTAAGCTCAACGTTGCTTTCACTCATTGTCTGCCCTTGCGCATACGATCATATCGGAATCAAATGCGCGTAATTCCGGCGGGCAGCCAGTCGCGAATAACTTCAGTGTTTTCGAAGTGGTTCGATACATTTTATATATGTACACATTATATTTGTATAAGAGAAGCCGCCAAACAATGTTTTAGCATATAAAATATTAAATTATATAAAGTATTAATAAAAAAGAGTGTACCTATCCCTTTAAGGCCGGCAACACACCCGCAGCTCTGAAAGCTCCAGAGGTGTTCATGGGCGGAGTACCGCTTATCCTAGATAAGCCTCCTGCTCGTTTGCTACTTTTTCCATAAAAAATATTGGTACTTATTAGCAAGTAGACACCGATTGTAAAAAGTGAAACATTAGAGTTGTACGTATTTTGCAATTTTGAATCGTAAACAAATAAAAAAAATATTTTTTTGGATTATATCCTAAATATTTAGCGATATCATAAATAGATGTTGACTGATTCTCCCGTGTGCGTACAAAATCTTATAAATCGAGTCGTTTTAAACAACTTTTAGCTATATATAAGATTGCGATTATGTAATGTTTGCGATTGTTAATGTGTTAACTTTGGTTGTTGTATGAAAACGGGAATAAAGTGAGCAGGAGGATCATTATCTCTAACACTATAAATCTATAAAAATTTATTATAATATCATACTCTTAAATTAATTTGCATAAGCCGAACATTTGCTAATGTATGTATATGTATCTACTATCTAAATGTTAATAATTGTTAATAGGAAGGTAAATTTGAAATTGTTCTATTTGATATATCTTGCTGAAAGTTTTGTTCGTGTATTAAAGCTGAAACATGTCGCTGTAATTTAAAGACGCGTTCATAGAAAATGTAGAGACAAGGGTGGCCTGTTTATTTTGTCGCATTGTACCCTCGAGACTTGGCGAGGGGTAAAGCTCTCTTCGTCTTTATAAACTTGCATTTAAGATTTTAAATTGTCTAACAAGAGTGCGATGATAAATTTTTTAAACATCTATTAATGTCGAAAATCTTAGAAGGAAACGTATGAGTCATATTGTTGGCGGTAGATTACAATAAGAAGGGTACTTCAGGACTGTTTTATTTGCCATTTTTTTTTGTGTAGCGGGCATCGAAGCATGCGGGCCTTCTCTATGGCAAGAAATCTCTGCCGGCCGTAGACAACCTCGCCACAATCCACGCATTGGTTATGTTGCCGGCTGATTCCGTTTAATAGGTATAGTATCACGTGCCTCCGATTTCTTCACTAAGGCAAACACAGTAGGTACATGTTCTATTTCACTTTGCTATTCTGTCAGCTCGTGGTATCATTTCGGACGAGCTGGCCCAATTAGTGCTTCAGAAGTACTCTCACACGGGTAAGACAGTGTTAAGACACTTGCCCGGCCTTTCCATAGACCGAAAATATTATAAACTTTTTTTCGCACCGGTTATCGAAGCCGATAGCATCGTGGTAGGCCACCATAAGGCCACATAGCTACTCTCAAAATTACCTACTTTATAAGTATTTTTACAAAGACTATACATATCGTCATATTAGTAATTATTATTAAGCAACGAGTATTTTTTCTGTACTCCAGAATTCTGTGTATATTTTAATTTACCGGTATTTCACGCTTGTTCTCTGTCAGCTCTTGGTATTCATTCGGACGAGTCGGCTCAAATTTTCACGTCCATTTATTCATTATTGTTGAGTACTCTTATATTATCATTCGAATCACAGGAATTGGTAATAATTGTGAGGTATACATCCTTTCAAAGCGTCTGGCGTATTACTCCCTAGTTAATTCAGTTGTAATGTGTCCTCGGAGATTGAGTGCGCTCTTAGCTAATACTACCGTCGTATTGAATGTTAATGGTGATTTTATTATTGTCAGCGCGTAAAAGTCGTTATTTCTAGAGGGTTTAGCTAAAGTAAAATTACTTGAGACATTTATTGGAACGAGTTGTTTAGGAATTTATTAAGGCCGGCGACGTACCGGGGCTGGCGGTGTTCATGGGCAGACGATCGTTTATCCTAGATGAACCTCACGTTCGTTTGCCGGGATAGTTTTATTTAAAAAAAATGATCTAGTTTATTTTTACCAATAAATAAAGGTTGGTTGATCGCGGGGCTGAGTGATTGCTTGTGTTTCGCCCTTTAAAATTTATTTTATTTTTTACTGTTTGCCATTAGGGGATTTTTCGATGTTTATCCCGTCTTATTATCCCCTTGCACTACAGTCCGGTTATAACGACATCGTTTACAACGACCGATTGGTTATTTTAGCCAGACGACCCATCTGAATCTCAAGTAAACTATTTAGTAAATTATTCATCAACTATAACGACCAACCGCTCCTTGTCCCAGCAATACAAAACAATACTAAATTTTTAAAATATACAAAAATTCGTTGTCTTTAATCTATTTAATATTTGAGGAGTATAAAACGTAAAATGCAAATAATATTTGTACCTGGGGGAAAAAAGACTAAATTGATTGTTTCCTTTAAGAAGTGGTGTAGTCATAGATATGACCCTTACTGTAAGAAACTAAGTACATTTTGTATTCTAATCACATATTTCTTAATAAATATTTCTTTTCTGACATATCATTTGACAGCGTGTTTACATACATAATCTATACTAGTTAGATAGCTATCATGATATAACTATACAACTACTCAAGAGTGAAACGGTACTTGTACTGTGTTTCACAGACCTATTGAGGATATCGGAGGCCCTTAAAAGTGCGGCGGTAAGTAAATAGCTGGCAACACAATCAAAGCGTGGAGTGTGACGCAGTTGTTCATGGGCGGCGGTGTTCTCTTACGAAATAGGAGACCCACCTGCTCCGTTGTCTGCTATAATCGACTATAGTAAAAAAACTTACTTATAACAATTATCTATATGGTCACTTCAAAGTCGCTTTATCGCGATTTGACTGTATTTCAATCGCCATTGCTTTAAATGAATCTGAGTAGGCAAGTTATTCAGTGAAACCAGTACCCAAGCCTAACGGCATTAGGTTGCGGTGAAAAGCCACGTCTCATTGCCGTATTGAATTCGCGGTGCGATCCAATTTCTATATTTATGATCTATTGTACTTAGAGTGGCAATATGTGGCCTGCATATAACTATCACGATTGTCACTGTTCATTGGGCATTGAAGTGTTACCAGATGATGTATATCGCAGTACTTACTGTACCGACCATACCTACCTTAGTAATCACATGATTTCTTAATGAGGTTTTAGTTGAAATTTTCAAAATCGAGCCTCGTAGCTAAGATTTTTCGTTTCGTAGTATAGTGGACATCGGAGCAAGTGCGTCTCCTATACGGTAAGGGAAAACCGCCGCCCATGGACAACCGCGCCACTGTCCGGGCATTAGTTGTTTTGCCGGCGTTGTACGCCACTTAAGCGGCACTTTTAACGGCCTCCCATATTCTCACTCACTCTGCGAAACACAGTACAAGTACCGTTTCACGCTGCGAGTACGTGGTATCACTTCAGACGAGCCGGCCCAATTAGTGCGTCAGCATATGCTTCGGCAAGGCTCTTCCATTATTTACATGATCAGCATTCATGAGTTCGCATTCCTCAGGGAACGCTTTATGCCAACGAATGTCATTTGTACGTGGCATCGTGTGGCGCATACCGCACTGGGAATTAGCGGATTAATTGGTATTGTTCAGTATTATGCGGTTATGTAACTGCATTTTTATGAGTTCATCTTAGTTAACTGTATAACCCACTTACAATGGGAATAATTCATTTCAAACTTATCAATACAAAATAAAGAAAAAAATAAAAAATTAGGATACACAAAAATTATAAAGATAAATTCAAAAAAGGGTTGGGATGGACTGTATGACTCCCATAGATACATCTGGCTCTCCCATGGCTCAGCATGTCCTCTTTATTCTATAGCGCAACGGAGCAGGTGGATGAACAACGATGGCTACGATCAATTGATTCAGAATTATTTAATCTAATTTAAATTTAAAAATAATGTTTCTAAAGATGAACGAACAAATATTATCTATAATCTTCGAACATTGGATACTATAGATTTTAATAGGCTAGCTGTGTGGAATGCAAATAAAATGAGCAGGTATTAGCATAGATGTAAATGACTAGTTCAATTATGATGCCGCATTCGCCTTACATCTCGGCACAAGAGAAGAGAGGCAGCGGGGATCATATTCGAAGCAAATAAAAGCATTTATAACAACTGTTATCTATAAAACTGTTATTAAAAAAAAGTTTTTATTATAATTTATCAAGCTTTTTCTGTCGTACTAATTGAGCCGCCTCGTACGAAGTGATACCACGGTTTCACGCAATCATCATCGTTTCAGCCGTAGGACGTCCACTGATGGACATAGGCCTCGCTTTCCGACCTCCATGCGTCCCGTTTCACACTATACCAGGGTAAAATTGTACTTGCTGAACCATTCGCACAAGGCACTTCCACACTTGTCTATATTTATTCGATTTAACATGTAAAATATATGCGGTTCCTTACTGATTTTGATGTTATGTTTTTTGCTTTTTATTGCTGTAAAAACTTTATAATTGTGTTTTCAATTAGAAATTCTTGTGATTTATATAAAATCTTTGTATTAAGTTAGGTTTGTTCGTATTTATAATTTATCTCTATAGCTTACAAATTAATGTTTTGTTCGAATTGAAAATGAATTAATAATTTAAATAATTAAGTAATTTAAGTCGTATTGTGTTCACAGACCACTAAGGTCCCTCAAGCGGACTTTTATTTGCGACCTGTGAAAACAGAGCTATGGTAGTGCCCTAATACAGTTCTAAGTTTGAGGGCCGGGGAGGCACGCTCGTTCGCCGGGCTAAAGCTTTGTCAGCTGTAAGTTCGTGGCTTACGTAACACTTATGAGATAAAAACGGTTCGTCTCGAAGTTTAACGACCTCCGAGCAAATATTGAGTTTAACCGATTTAACTTTACGCCCACTTCATAGACACAACTGTTGATTTTCTATACATTTTTTTTCCTATTAGCGAACCGTAAGCATTACATTAGGAAATTGGGAACTATTATACTGCTTAGTGATCGTTAAAATTGTGCGTATAAGCTTCAATGGGAAATGATGGTGTGTCTATAGTGTTTGCTGAGCGGGACAAGGGAAGCTCGTGAAACTATACCGCTCAAACGTCGTAAAAGTTGGTAACACAACCAAAGCGTGGATTGCGGTTTTCCATGGCAGGCGATGCTCTCTTACCATAAAGGACATCCTCCTCGTTGCCCGATATACAATAAAAAAAAGTTGGTTAAAATTATTAATACTAAAAGGCTAGGATAAGAGATCAATCGGCCGTCGACACCCAGCTGGGCTACTGTTGCGTTGCCGGCTTTAAATCTCTTTTTTTTTAAGCTTAGTCGTAATAGTTTGGGTCGGTGATGCGCTGTAGGTACAAACTGCCTTAAAACCTCTCAGTTGGGGAACGAAAAACATCGAGGTGATGTGTATCGTCTCTAAATATGTGCGTTTATGTATTACTAAAACAATATTAGCAAAATATGCAAATGTTTTGTTTATTCAAGGCAGCCGCGTGTGGAATATAATTAAGTTTTTCAAATAGTTACCTACCGTATCGGGCTCGGACGTGTTTAGAGCTATTGTGATAATTGAATTTACATAATAAAATGCCATTAATGGTGTTAGTTAGCACCTCAGAATAAATATGGGTCACCTAAGTAGATGTTTCTTACTGAGTTTACGTAATTTACCGCTAGTTTTTATCTCGCACTTCGTAAAGCTCTTTTCGGAAGCTGGCGGACTTTACATCACTTAGATATACTTACCAGTGGAAAAGTCATGCTGAAGCATTTGCTGATATACTAATTGGGCCGGCTCATCCGTAGTCATACCACGGGCTCAAAGAATACCAGTGTGAAACATAACTTATACTGTTTCCCAGCGTGAGTAAGGATATCAGAGATTGTTAAAGTATTTCTTTCAAGTGGCCAAAAGCCGCCAATACAATCTAAGCGCGGATTGTGACGGGGTTGTCCATGGGCGGAGATTATCTCTAGTGATAATAATAATCTCTGCTCAATAAAAAGGGCCTAAAAATATTAACTGTAGATCTTGAATAGAAACAAACGGAGCTTTCCAATCTTGTATTTCTACACCCTGACATTATGCTTGTCTGTATTGAACTTTGACAGGACCTATTTGATCCAACAAGGTCAATGTGACTAGAGATTCATAGAGATCCTTTGAATTATACATAGAACTAGTTACTTATAATAATACTTTCTCATAGGATTTAATTTGTTGTATGATTTATTTCCAAATTTATTATTAAAACAGTTTATAATTAATCTTATTCCGTTATTGAAGCGACGGAACGACGGCAAATAACTGCATCGCGATATGAAACAATGGAGTGACGAAATTATAGGACAGAAGAATGGATAAAACATGCAAAAGATCGCGAACTCACGGAATCCAAAAAATTACACCCACTAAGTTTGTTCGGCCGGTTCTTCTAAGCGGCACCGTTGGTAGACTGATTTTGACGTTCAACGAGCTGAATTTTCGTATTAATATGTTGAATGAAATTATTTAATCTCATTTCATTATATTGTAAACTAGCATTTATTTACATATTTGCCTAGGAGAAAATGAGTTGTCATATAATGGACGTTGGCTGGTTTCGCTTTCGAGCGAGCAGGAACTTCGCTGATCCTTTGTTACAATCCACTTTCTATTTCGCATAATACACGGAACTAATTTACAACGGTGATTTATTATATATGCACCCGGTATATGTCCTGAGGAGGTCCAAGAGGGGAGGCCTTTGTCCAGCAGTTTTAACTCTTACGGCTGAAATGATGATGATGATGTCCTGACCGGTACGCAATCTACCAGAACCAATTATGTACTACCATCAGCTGTTGTTGCACGCGCCATTATCGTCAAATATCCCCCATTTTTGTAGTCGGATAAAAATTAGCCTATATGTTAAATCCAGTTTGTCAGCTGCCTTCTAAAAAAATCTAAACCTTTCGGCTCCAAAGGTGAACTATTCGCAATCATTGCACGCGCCAAACTCGTAAAACATTAGTCGCCATTTTAGTTTCAGTATGGCAGTTACCCCCATATCAAATTTAATGAAATTCAGTTCAGTGGATCTTGAGTTATAAATGGTATAACTGCTTCGGCTTTGTTTTATACATAGATGTTTGTTATAAAAACTATTCAAAACTTTTATTGTAGTTTTCATGAGAACTAGTGACATCAATATAAAAACACTTGAATTAAGAATGATTCATTGGATGACTTGGTCTGCGCAAACGCATGCGGACGTGCCGTGAAGGATTTCACAAGCGAACATATTTTACCGATTTCATTTGAATTCTAGCTTCAGTACTTTCGAGAGCCTCGTACCAAGTGGTATAATAATCTATGAAGCGAGAGGTATCGGGTTCGAATTCCGGTCCAGATTCACAGAATACTCAGCGTGAAATGGTAGTTGTACAAGAAACGGTGCGTCTACTGTGTTTCGCTAAGTGAGTATGGCTATCGGATGTCCTTAAAAATACAGCCTAATTGGTATAAAAAGCCGACAACCGATGCGCGGACTGTGACTTGGGTGATCCATGGGCGGCGTTGTTATCTTACTATGAAGGATCTTACCTGATCTATTGTCCGCTTTACCATAAAAAAAATTTTTTGTTTTGTCACAAAGGCAAAATCCTTTCTTACTTTTATTTTATACTGAATGTTCTTCACGATATACTGTTTTCTTTTGATGATTTTGTTTTTAAAGTTTACTCTAGTCTTTTAAGTTACTGTCCTGTGTTAAAATTGTTTATTTATGTTGTATGAGTACATATAAAATTTAATAAAGGTAGGAATAGTTAGAATTTTTCTTAGTTTTTATATTAAATTTATCCTGATCACTCTTAACTGTCTATTATAATAGAAAATTTCCTGTCGGATGTTAGTATTACTTAGTATAAAGCCTTACTTTGATAGAGCAAGGATATGTCGTTATTCTACTTTTTCAAATGGAAAATGGATTTCCAATGAGATTGGATACTGATTTAAATAAATTACTCTAATTATAGACCCTATTAGACTCGTATGACCTTTTATTAGTAAAAGTTTATTAAAAAAAATTTACAACGGACGAAGAACACGGAGAACACTGACGTCTATAGACAACCGCGCTTTGGCAGTATTGCCCGCTTAAGCGGTATATTTTCAGCGAAACACAGTAGGCACAAGTTTCACGCTGAGTATTGTGTCAGCCCGTGGTATCACTAAGGACGAGCCGGCCCAATTTTTGCGGCATATGTTGCAGCATGGCTCTCCCACGGGTAAACCAATGCCTGGTCCTATAATATTCCCAGTATTGTTTGTCCTATTCGTATGAAACATATGTCCGATAGCATATCAATTTCAAATTGAGTAATTGAATTCCAGCCAGGCTTGTTTACGGTCCGTCTTAACGACTGTGATGGCCGATATCTGATCGAAGAGGGCTGCTTACGAGTTACGACAGCAGATTAGACATAGTGAATCGTAATTGCATCGTGAATCGACTTTATAGACGCTTTGTTTACTTCCTTTTATCGAAATTACAGTGGTTTTTGCTAATACAAAACCTACTAGTACTATAGTATAGTATACTCTAATGAGTATTCACTATTTATTAATAATATATAGAGAATACTTATTAGAGTATCATACTGGTCGTATATAAATTTGAGGCGTCTTTGGGGAAGGCTTATTTATGTCCAGGAGTGGACTTTAATAGATTAATTTATTGTTCCTAAATAAATAATAAAATTATGATGATGAAATTAGTGTCTAATCGTCAGCTAATTTGATCTTATATATCTCGTCTTATGGTATAGCGGACAACGGAGCAAGCGAGTTTACTATATGTGCACGAGAACACAGCCGTCCATGGACGATCGCGCCACATTACGCGCTTTGGCTGTTTTGCCGAGTTTATTACTCCTCTTAAGCGGCATAATTTCAAGTTATTTGTATGATAAACTAACGAAATTTCTTATACCATCTATACTTGTTAACATAACATTTTCATTCGATGTACAACTACATGGTATGAAAATAAATGCTTCACAGCACGTCATAGAAGAGCGTTTCTGTGCTTTTCCATGCCGTGCGATTCTCGCTATACCTATCACAATTGGTACAAAAGGATAAATAAATCAATGCCATTCAATCGCTATTAAAATGGTAATTATCTCTCGAGAGAGACGGCCCAAGGAGATCGAGGAGCATTCGCCCATGAATCACCAGCCAGCAACGATGGCACGCGATTCGATTGATAATGGTGTTTCGCGTAACATCGAGGACAATAAAATGAGATCACTGCAGTAGTCATTGTCTCTACTAATGTTATGAAAAAAGGTGTGTTTGTTTGTTTAAATTGAATAATCGCAGAAACTACTTGACGGATGTGATAATTTCATTCATCGTTGGGAAGTTACAGTATCTATGGTGAACATAGTCTGTATCATATTTTCAAAAAACTTAGCGTTCCTTACTAAAATCGCGGGAGAGCCATGCTGAAACATATGCACTAATTGGGCCGGCTCTTCCGAAGTGTTACCACAGGCCCACAGAATACTCAATGTGAAACGGTACTTGTACTGTGTTTCGTAAAGTGAGTGAGGATAACGAAGGCTCTTAAAAATGTCGCTTAATTGGCGTAAAAAGCTGGCAACATAACCAATGCGCGGACGGTGGCGCGGCTGTCCATGAGCGGTGGTGTTCTCTTACCGTATAGGAGACCAACCTGCTCCGTTGTCCGCTATACTAAAAAAAAACAAATTGCTCGAAGTAGCTTCTTACATAGAGGTCTCTGCACCTACTATTGATTTTAGAACAGAAGTAGGTAATGGAGTAATGTACGACGAATTTGAAGAACATGTCTTAATGTTCTTTTATTGAAAAATAATTTAAATGTCCCCCTCCTAAAGTCCCTTTATATGTACCTTAGTAAAAATCCTTATCAAATTTAATTATTTCACATTCAAGGCGATACGTGTTACATGTGGCCTAAAAAATAATACCGCATAAGTGGCGTAAAACTCCGGCTACACAACCAAAGCGCGGATTCAATATTAAATAATTTTGGCTAAAAGCTGTTTTATGTATGTATTACATATGTAGACCGACAACGCATATACGCTATAATTAGTATAGAGAACGATGTAAAGTATTTTTGATTCAATTGTCTGAAATATATTAATATATGGTGTACGAAATGTATTTATCGCTGAGATGGTGACGTCAATACGCATCAGCTGTTCAACAGCTATCGGTTGGGAGAAGTATGAATGACCTCAAGTCAATATCAGGCGACAGTAGCTTATCGAATGACGGGGCCCATGGCGCCATCCGACATACGCGTTCCTTTAAAGGCGTTGTATGAATTACTAACACATTATCCACAGGGGATTGCGTTGGTTGAATAAATTTCCTCCTTTCGCCTCTGTAACGTGCAATTTTGTTTTATACTATCAGTTTTTATAGTACAGCGGACAACAGAGCAGGTGTTTTCTCCTATATATATACTTAAATTTTTGCTGACCGATATCATCATCAGCCCATCTAAATCCACTGCTGGACAGGCCTCCCCCAAAGACGCCCACCCGCTGCGATCTTGAGCGATCTGGATCCAGCGGTTGCCCGCGACCTTCGTTAGA
>DWCF01006537.1:0-12225 GCA_018230265.1 Delias oraia | reverse complement strand
TATTGAAGTGCAGTTTACAATTATATATTTTTTCACACGTGGTATATGTGCTAGATTCTGGGAGTGATTAACTGTAAAAAAACATAAAGGTGGGATTTTTTTGAGGAGTGTATAAATTAGTGTTAGTCATACAGCTAAATGGTTTATGTAGCGTTATAAGTTACATCTGCAGTAATTAAAATAATCTCCTCTCATTATAATAGCTTACAATTACCATTCGAGTTTAGTTTTCATCTGAAAATTACGTCAGATCTGATGAAAGTAGACTTTTCTTACTTTATAGGGTAATAATTTTTTAAAGTAATTCAAGATTTTAATAGCTTGACGGTTATCGGCGTTCTACCATTGTTTAGCTACCGACAACTTAGTGATTTTACTCGCTACTTCGACTCGATATAAAATTGAAGTTATTGTATTGTCGTATATCAATAGAAATATAAATAAATTTTAAGATAAGAACAGAGTTCTAAATATGTACACGAGTAATAATCTATAAAAAAGTGGGTGTACTTAGTTTTATTAAATAATAAAATAGGGGACTAATAAATAATCATTCATAACACCTCATACACGGTGTGTAATAGAAGTACATATATGAACTAGACCTCTTGAGCTAATAAAAAGGTTAAAATAATTTAGACCTGAGTATCAGCTTCATATATTATAACCACCTGATATGTGTTATATGTCGACGCTTACTTTTAAGCGTCAATCTATACATTTAAGCCATAGAAATACTATAAAGTATATAATTCAAAACCTTTTTAGTACATTTAAATACAAAAAAATGAAGACTACAAGTAGGTTAAAAGTAATCGTTGTAGGAATCCACCGGCCAGACATCACAATAATCTAATTAAATAAAACCCATACAAATTCGTTGTCGGTTTGCATTGCTGAGTCTGTTTGCACTTGTATGCGAGTTAATGTGTTACGCATGCCTCATTTCTTCTACCTTTTCATGATATTTGCTTCTATAACAATAAATAATATATTAAAATAAATAATATATAATATATTCTAATATATTCAATAAATAATAATATATTCAGCCAATTGCACTAACTGAGAGTACTGCTGAAAGTAAAATCAATTAGTAAGAATCCCCTAAGACATATAATATCGATAGTTTAATTCGTTTCATAATTCGTAATAGCTTAAAATATCTTTGATGTTTAAATTGAACTTGTAAAGATGACACGAGAAGCCAATTAACCTTACAATGACGTGAACAATATCGGATATCAAATAATCCCGTGTTTTCACCCGTAGGAAACTCATAAACCCATGCTGAAGCATATGCAGACGTACTAATTAGGTCGGCTCGTCCGAAGTGATACCACGGGCTAACGGAATACTAGCGTGAAATGGTTGTACTTGAAACAGTGCTTCTACTGTGTTTCGCTGAGTGAATGAGGATATCGGAGGCCCTTAAAAATGCCGCTGAAGTTGGCAACACAACCAATGAGTGGACTGCGGAGCAGTTGTCCATCTGCACCGTTGTCCTCTATACTATAAAATTTTTAAAAAAATCCATTTGTGGCTATAAATGACTCGTAAAAACATTGTTACTCTATTTTCTTCTTTTGCAGTGTTTTTACCGCATAAGGAAAACATAATTAAATGTCTAAAAATTTCCAAGGTACTGCACTTTGCTTGCCAATGAACACTCGCTAGAGGCATATTGCTTTGATATCATGTTTATCTAATAGTCATTTTCACCAAATAATAGAAATTTGATAGACGTTTACACATCATAGTCACGCAGTACAATTATGTGTTTCATGGTTGAGTTGATGCTTGAGGTACTTCGATAGTTTAAATATTTAAGATTCATATTCTCTGCTTCTTAAGAGGAGATTGCTTATTTTTACTGGTTTGAGATCTATTTTAATACGTTATTGGTTTAAAATTCAAACGTATTTTAATATGACGACATTAAATAAAAATAACAATACAGTAATAAATTTAAAATTTCCAATTTAAAATTCAGTCAAAATCCAACCATAGAGCTTTACTACGCACAGGCATCTGAGAAGTATCTCTCTAGTAGTCTAATAGTAAGTATACGATTTGTATTAAATTAATCTGAGAATTTTTAAAAACTTGTATCTATATATTCGATTCACAAAAAATATACCGGATTTATAACGCTTTCATACTGATCGTCTTTACGCTGTCTGATTTGTATTTTTGTTAATAGAACTGGTTTTGACTCTGAACATTGTGTTAGAAGTGGAGAAAGGTGGCCATGACATTACATCTTTGAAAACTAGAAGTGTTAATAGTAACTATTGTCATAAAAATATAAATAACGTATTTATAATATAATAAATAATAGATTCAAATAAACGTTTACCTTACTAAAAGTTTACCTTCAGAGTTATATCACAAGTGAAATTAAAGCAAGTTCATATAACAAGATAAGATTAAAAAGTTGATTGTTAAAAGTATCTCATAAAAAAATTATTGAGATTCGTTTTTTTGCTAAAAATCATTTAAATCAAAGAAAATACTCATTAGAAATCAGAGACGACGATGTAAAGTCCTAAAGATCTACGTATATAGTTTTGGATAACCGCTATCAACTATTTTGTATTTTTATTTAAATATGATTTTAGATTCAGTATTATTTTATTTACTTTAAAATATTGTTTGGATGTTTGAATATGAAGCACTAATCGTTTTGGATTAGAAGCATATGCTGAGTCATTAATTGGACCGGCTCGTCCGAAGTGATACCACGGGCTCACAGAATACTCAGCGTGAAACGGTACTTGTACTGTGTTTCGTAGAGAGTGAGAATGTAAAAGTGCCTTAAAAGTACTGCTTAAAAAAGTTTGCCGCCGTAAAATGCGGCCAACACAACCAATGCGCGGACTGTGCCGTGGTTGTTCATGCGCGACGTTGTTCTCTTACCATATAGGAGACCCACCTGCACCGTTGTCCGCTATAAAATAAAAAAAGAATATATAAACTGAGTATTCATGACGCGTCGAATCAATTTTTATTTATCATTTATTATAGAGGAACTTTTAGCAAATGATGGTGTAGGGAAATTATGTATGCTTTTATGAAAGTTTAATGTCACAAGTTGACAGTGTTAATGTATTGAGTAAAATTGTTATGAAAGTAAAGTATTAACAGATCATTAGACTCGCATTAGAGTGAACTGGGTACACACTATGCTTATTTCAGGTTGGCCGTGACATCCGACTGTGTTAAGTTGTTAAACAACTTTGTCACGCAATTTACATAATTACAGGATATTTAGATTTACTATTAAGAAATTACAATAGTTATTTACATTTTATACCTTTTAAATCTTATGTAAGAAAATTACTCAAGATTTAAAAGGTATGTTCAGATTTGTTGTTTTCTTAATATTTTCTTATTAACGATTTGTTTTCATCTAGTCTACTGCCGATCGACTTGTAAGAAAAAAATGCCTTAAATTTTTAAAACCTTTTTTGTAATTATCGTTTCATAGAAGTATTCTATAAATATCGGAATAATTTTGTATTATTCCAGTTAAAAGTCTTCAGGATGTTATAAAAATATGAAATATGTGCTATATTCATGAATCGAAAACAATAGGTCATTTTTAAAGATAAATACATGATACATTTTTAAGGACATTTTGTCAAATTATGTGTGCTAAAATTAATAGCGTAGTTATATAAACGAAAATAGAATGCATCTGCAGCTTGCAAATTAGGTCATTCGTTATGTCGTTATTTTTAAGTTGCAGGTATATTACATGGAATGTAATATTAACCTCATTAAAACCTTTATAACGTATTTATGCCAAAAATTTATATATTATTTGGTTTGGTAAATTATGTGAGAGTGTTCTGTGATCCATGAATTCAAAATGTCGATTGAAAAAATTCAAATTTCTTGAAAGGGATTAAATGTTTTCGTGGGAAGTCATGCTGAAGCATATGCGAACGCACTAATTGGGCCGGCTTGTCCAAAGTGATACCACGGGCGCACTGAATACTCAACGTAAAACGGTACTTGTACTGTGTTTCGTTGAGTGAGTGAGGATATCGGAGGCCCTCTAATATGCCGTTTAAGTGGCGTAAAAAACCGGTAACACAATCAATGCGCGGACTGCGGCGCGGTTGTCCATGGGCGGCAGTGTTCTCTTAGCATATAGGTTACCCACCTGTTCCGTTGTCCGCTATACTAAATAATAATAATAATAAATTATTAATTCAAAAAAGCGTAGTGAACGATGACGTGCGTGTCCCGTGCACTTCGTATCTAAAGTATGAAATACCACAACCGGATGGCTGCCATCAGCTACCGCTTTGGGAGTTTAAAACTCGATTTCCTAACGGACGTTGAGTTGACACAACCCTATTTAGAACTAGTTCGTTTAGAACAAAATCTCTGATGAACAAGAAAACTAGAAAAGATACGTAAAGCGAAGCCTGCGTATGTTTAACGATATTGAGAGAGTGGATTGAAATTAAATTTGACACAGTTTAAGTTTATACGGTGAACAAATTAATTAAATAATATTTTTATATAAATGCATTAGAATATATTAATCACATTATATCACACTAATAGAAAACATAACACGTCCCCTTGTTGTGTTTGTGCTTGACGGCTTATATAATGGAACTGCAGACTATCTGACTAGTGCAGTCCTCATACTTTAGCTCATATTATTTTATAAAGTTGCTGACAAATGCCAATCTTTCAGGAATATTGTTACTAGAATTATGTTGAAATAAATCGTCACGGTTTATAGAATAGTATTGGACTCGGCGGACGTCGCTATGCCCGCTAGGCCACATACTACGCCCGTATTACGGATTTTTTTATCATGTTTTGGCCAATTTACACAATATTATTACAAATCATAGCCTATATGTTATTTTGATGTATGAGCTATATTAGTGAAAAGTTTAATTCAAAATCCGTTTAGTAGTTTTTGCGTGAAAGAGTAACAAACATCCATCCATCCTTTCGCGTTTTTAATATTTGTAGGATGTTATGTCTATTATTGAGTGATAATATGGATAAATTTCTCAAAATAAAATTTTCGTTACAGGTACCGAGTACCAGAACGTGAAATGTCACGAAGAGGCGGTGACCGCACTGCGCCTTTACGTACGCCGACAATGGCTGGTGGCCTATTTGCCATTGATAAGGATTATTTCTATAAAATCGGCTCATACGACCAGGGTATGGACATCTGGGGTGGAGAGAATTTGGAGATGAGCTTCAGGGTATCGTATTCCAACATTCAACAGTTGTTCGTAATAATTAGCGCAACATTTATGTTTGAGTAAAGGCAGTGGAGATATATTAATGACTAAGAAATATTCTTGGTGTAGTTCAAATAATAAAAAATTACCGTGGATTAGGACACCACTGAATAGTCTTGAAATTCGATTGAAAAAAAAACAAGCTTAGAACTGTAATGGATTATTCACGAATGTGAAATACTTTCTGGGGTGAAGGTGTGGCAGTGCGGCGGGATTCTCGAAATAGTGCCTTGCTCTCACGTTGGCCACGTGTTCCGGGATAAATCGCCGTATTCGTTCCCCGGTGGCGTTCAAAACGTGGTCCTCCGCAACGCGGCGCGAGTCGCCGAAGTGTGGATGGACGAATGGGGAGAGTTCTATTACGCCATGAACCCAGGTTCGGTTGAACTTGCGTACGCGTTGCACGTTTTGCCAAATAAACGCATTTGTAGGACATTCGTTATTTTAATTACATTATAAAATATTTTGTCGAAGAGTTGATCATTTATGTAGTTGAGTGATATTCTTAGAACTTTCAACGATTGTTTTCATAATTTGTAGATTGATGGGAAGTGAAAGCATACGATCAGTTGAATCATTGATAATATGAATTAAATTAATGAAAAATGTGATTTGAAATGATAAATGTAAAGCCTCAGTAATTACAAATGTTTTAAAAAATGTTGTAAATAAATGGTGATAATAATATTAATTTATCACACTCTAAATCGTCACCTTATCGGCTGGTCAGTGATAAGCGCCTGTAAAATAGCAGTGATTTTATTAAGTCGGCTCTTTGAATGTAATATAGCATATATTACGAATATCGCAATTGATTTATTGGGGACTATTGTTCGATAATGGCAAAGCGTGAAACGCTCGCATCAAGTTTTGTTGTGGCTTGGGAGTATTAACTAATAATAATTTTTATGTGTGTTATTAACGCTTAATAATATTCGATAATCATTGCAACTGCATTCCATCTTTATTTTCATTTATTTCATGTTTCGCTTCCTGTTTGGCATGCCTGTTTTGTTACATTTTCCATTTGACCTTCTTTTCTTCTTTAGGTACTCCTTTTTGGCTGTCTTTTGTTTTTTTGCTTCTTCTAAATGCAGAAGCAATGAGGTTAGTCGTGAGTAATTATTTTCTAAATTCCCACAGCAATTCTTCGCGGAGAGTATTGAGCCGTTTAAAAACTTAACCAAAGGTCAATGACTCGCATAGATAGCGAAAATATCTTGGCGGTACTTAATCGTACTAATTCTATGTATATACATCACGAGTTTGTTTCCGTTTGATAGGAATCAACGACCAGTAAAAAGATCCGGCATAATACTAAAAATAGATAATGAGTAATTACAACAATTTAATCACACATTTAAACCTCTTTGATACAGACCAGATGATTTGTGCATAAAAATAAAAAGGACGATCTGCCTTCTGCCTTTGTTGCACCGAAAGTGTCATTTATGGTTACGTTAGTACGTTAACACTTGTATTGTGAGGAATCATTGGTTTAGTTTGAGTGACCTTTATACTACCTTTTTGTTATAAAATATTTATAGCGGTACTCTCCGTATCATGGCTTAATAGAATTAATGTATCAAATAATAAAAAAGCTTGCTTAACGATTTTCGTCATCATTATTTACTAATAGCGCATACGAAGTATGTTTAACGCGCTTGAGAAATTGGTATGTTATGTATAGTGCGAATTAGTCTTGAAACAGTATCGTACCTTCGAATGCTTGTAAAACCTTCGAACGTCTGCTGCAAATATATTAGCATAATATTAATGATGTTGGTGTTACTAGGATACATAGTAGAAGAGCTGATCCAGCTTTGAAGTCAGGAGGGAAAGAATAATGTCTATTCTATTCTTTACTATTCACTTACCAGCGTATTTTTTTGTGTTTACACAAATCAATAAGGTAAAAATACAATCAATTATCATTCATAAGGGATTTTGGAATCCTTGGATCCACTCTTAGCCCGGTAACCGTCTAGTTTGCCTTCTGTCAAAGTTTATTTATTGGTGCAAAATATAACTAACGAAATAAAAATAAAATACATATTTTGTCTTATTGTGGACAATAAGTTGTATTGTATTACATATCATTATTAATAAAATACATTCGTTATGTCTTCCAATTAACCTTTGTGAATTCAGCTGCTTAAATATCATCCATCGCATCAAAAATTCTTTATATGTATAATTTATATTTACACTATATTTTCTATATTTAACCAGTTTTATTATTAAATACTGTTTATATTGTGTTATTTAATTTAAAGACATAAAATTGAAATTTAAAGTTTAATGTCTGTAGGTAATTTTAGATCGAGCGTTTTTTTAAAGAAATTTCCATATAAGTTTACACAATTGAGTAATAACGTTATATTTAAATAACTAAATTGAATTTGAATCGAATGCATTTGCTTCATCTCACGCGCATTAAGGCATTATAAACCATGGACATTGTTTATATAACAAGAGTGTGGGAGATTCGAGGCACAATCGTAATAATTATCTTGTCAAATATATTTATTAAAATTTGAACACGTTGTGATACTTTTGCCTGTTGACTTTTAAGTGAGAGCTCAATTTGTGAAAGTTCAGAATTATTGTCACTGTCGAAGGCTTTGCTTCTATCTTATTAATTGAAGACGATATACAATGGCGTCTTGCATAATTTTAAATAATAATGATTGGCAATTCGTTGAACAAATGAGTCTATGTTGTTTGACGATGGAGGAGATAAGTTTAAATATAAAACACTTAGTATAAATTTCAATTTCTTAAACGTTACGGTTGATTATCGAATTATTTTATGCGGGGATGTTGGATTTAATAATCCCATTATCGTAACAATGTGCTACTATAAGCTATTTGTTCATAACTTCAAGATAACAAATGTTTCGTATAATTGACTGTATAACGTACCGACCGAGACAAATTTAACAAAAAACTTGTCACGTTAAAGTTAAGTTTGTCTACGACAAATTATTCACAGCATAACATTCTGAATTCTACCATTCCAATTTTACATATTCTCTAATTTCATTTCACTGCTAAAAAATAGTTTACTCTCTTAGTATCGCTGGATATTTGATCAAAGGTAAATTAGTTTAACTGATTTTGAGTCTATTTTTCAAATGGGGACTAAGTCTTTCATTGCAATACAGATACGGGTCTGGCAGTTTTGGTATCCTAAGACTATGGCGATACCGCCGTTTTGTAGTGAGCGTCAAGAAACAGAAAGGCTAGCGCATAGATCCTATACAAAAACACGTTAGCACGTCTGCGCAATAATAAGACGCGTATTCAAATATCGCCTTCGCCCGTGAATAAAGTCCGATAAGTGAAATTTATTCTAATTAAGTTGCAACCGTCCTGTTTTCATCAAATCACTTAGATATATCTTGCCTTTACCAAATTGAAGCTACCGTCATGAATATGTTGGCGAGATGCGAATCATCTTAGGCTACTGAAGCTATTAGAGCAATTACATGCAGTATGCAGTACGAACGTGTGCCCCAGGTTTGGATGTGCGGAGGCACTCTCGAGATAGCGCCATGCTCCCATGTCGGCCACGTGTTTCGCAAGACCACGCCCTACTCGTTCCCGGGAGGGACGGGCCGTGTGGTGAACCACAACAACGCGCGTCTCGCCGAAGTCTGGCTTGACGACTGGAAACATTTCTACTACAATATTAACCCAGGTTATTGTGACTTATAAACGCAGTGAACGTGTCGCGGGTTATATTTTAATCGGTTTCTATTTGAGGAGATGGATTTCAGCATTTCCTTTGTTTACGTCAAGAGACAAGTCGTGTTCAGCGGTTAGCATAGGTTATAATATAAAAATCATGCTGTTATTAAACAAGTCACGAGCAAATGTAATGGAGCCCGCTATTGTTGTCTTAAAATGATAATTGTTCATGCAAAAAACATAATTAAGCTCAAGTTTTCAACTGTTATTTAAAGTCGATCTAACATGGTCACAATATATAATCCTTATAATCATCTGGTATGGTGCGGATGTCGTGAATTGTGCCTTATAGTTATATCATTGCATTAACACATTTAATTCATCAAATAACTCGCAACACGCGTCATGGTTAGTGCGCTTGTTCTTAATCTGTTCTTGATTATAATTAATGTCATTAATTATTATTTTATCACTTGTAGCACGCAAACAAATCCATGTTTTGACATTGTTTCCGTATTTTTATCATTTTTTTTATAATTATTATTGTTAACACCTACTAAAATTAACTTAACAGAATAAGAACAAGTTAATATTATGGTAATGGGCTTTTTATATATTAATATTTAATTACATATGTTTTATATGACTAAGAAATTAACGTGGATGCTTGTATTAACACAATAATCATGTCGAATAGGTTAAAAGATATATATTTTTCTATTAATGTTTGATGTCACGAGCAGGTGCATTGAACGTACCTGTTGGGGACGTGAGCGGTCGTAAGGCTTTGCGAGAGAAACTCAAGTGCAAGAGCTTCCGGTGGTATTTGGAGAACATATACCCAGAGAGCCAGATGCCGCTCGACTACTATTATTTGGGAGAGGTGCGAATACTGGATCACTTATTTCTGTATCTTATATACTACAGCGAACAACGGAGCAGGTGGGTCTCCTATATGGTAAGACAACACCGCCGCCCATGAACAACCGCGCCAAGGTCCGCGCATTGGCTGTGTTACTGGATTTTTACACCATTTGAGCGGCATTTTTAAGGGCCTTCGATACCCTCACTCACTATGAAACACAGTATAAGTACCGTTTCACGCTGAGTATTCTGTGAGCCCGTGTTAGCACTTCGAAGGAGCCGGCCAAATTAGTGCGTCAGCATATGCTTCAGCATGGCTCTCCCACGAGTGTATCGAATGGTTTATGGACTCCCAAAATATTCGACATATATTCCAATATCACTGTTTTTTTTCCTCTTAAATAATCATTTAAGGCAATCGCCTTGATTGATTTGCACAACACAGTGCATTAGATAAGTACGATTAAGCTTAGCTAAGGTGAGGTAGCTTGTTTTCTCATATCGTTGCAAGTTTTTTTTACTGTTTTCCTAATATTATACATGCTCCGTGTTCAAAGGTCTTATGGTTAATTTTTCGCTAGATATGATTTTAATAATGTTTCATTATCGTGTCATAATCTCAGATACCATTAAAAGATTACGTTTTACATTAAAAGGATGTGTAACACTTTAAAGATTGCGATCTCATATCACCAATATGCTTTTCAGTGTTGATATAAATTAAATCACGGCGCTTATCGTATCGTATTTGTAGATAGTAAATATAGATGCGTATTGTGTAATACTTTCGGTTTCCCTTTATGTTAGGATGATAATGATTTTTAAAATTTTACTCAATTATTAACAGAAAATCATTATTATTTTTTAATTTTTTTTATGATATACGGAGCAGGTGGATCTCCTATATGGTAAGAAAATACCGCCACCTATGAATAACCGTGCCATAGGCCACCCATTGATTGTGTTGCTGGTTTCATAGCAACTTAAGCGCCATTTTTAAGCCTCACTCATTGATCGATACTTAGTAGAAGGACCGTTTCGAGTACAACTACCATTTAACGCTGAGTATTGTGTGAGCCCGTGGTATCATTTCGGACGAGCCGGCCCAATTAGTGCGTCCGCATATGTTTCAGCATGACTCTCCCACTCCCATGTTTAATTTTTTTTTATTTATTCTATAGCGGGCAACGGAGAAGGTCTCCTATGTGGTAAGAACACCACCGCGCATGAACAACCGCGCCACAATCCGCGCATTGCTTGTATAGCCGGCATTTTACACCTCTTAAACGGCACTATTAAGGGCCTCAGATATCCACACTCACTCTGCGAAACACATTGTTATTTAAAATTTGAGCATCCAATTCGCAATTTTATCTTTTTTAACGCGCACAACAGTTAGTCTTTCCCATTCAATTTTAATAAGACCATCGTTCCTTTTATCTAATGCGAAGTGGTGAATTTCAGATCCGAAATGCCGAAACATCAAACTGCCTCGATACATTGGGCGGGAAAGCTGGACAACCATTGGGTATGGCTTACTGTCATGGGATGGGTGGTAATCAGGTAATTTTATCATAACATAGCAAAACAGAAACAAATAAAAGGTGCAGGTAGGATAGACGTATTACATGGTTTTCACCAAGTTCGCGGGCAATTGCCGGACCCAGATCGCTCAAAATCGTAAGACGCCCACCTAAGACGCCAGCAGTGGACTTGATAGGCTGATGATGATGATTACGTGGTTTTAGGTTCGCGAATTGGTTGAATGTTGGCGCTATCTTTTTATCTCTCCTAAAAGTGTAGGTAATAACCTATATTTGCCTATAGATGTCAACATTTGACGATCAGTTGTAGATTTAGTGTTCTATTTTTATGTTTGTACTAAAAGACAAATTAGGAAGTTGTACCATTTAGCGGCTTTATAGGCGAGTTGTAGCCGAATCAATGTCAATGAAATTAATATTTTAACTTTCTTTTCCAGGTGTTTGCATACACCAAACGTAAGCAGATAATGTCAGACGATAATTGTCTGGATGCAGCTCATCCCAAGGGACCCATCAAGCTTATTCGTTGTCACGGGATGCGTGGCAACCAAGAATGGACCTATGACCCAAAGGTTATCTAAATTTACCTTAACTACCTATTTATCGTAAAATATTTGGATGTTTTATCAATTTTAAAAATTGCTCTTCTAACTTCAAAGGCAAAGAACAATCAAATGTTTTGATTGGAAAGCGTAGGTTTTGAAAAATAATCAATCAAAACACCGTTTATTCATATTTTATCAATAAGAAATTGGACTTTGTTTAAAAAGCAAAACAATGTTTTTCGTCAATTTTATAATCTATGTATGGTTAGTCAAAGATCTACTTCATATATGACC
>DWCF01006536.1:0-12227 GCA_018230265.1 Delias oraia | reverse complement strand
ATAGGTGTATATTATATTCAAGTAATAACGTATGTTTTTTTAAATGTATTGATATGTATTTCCATCTACACAAAACAAGCCATACGAATTTCTTCTACATATAATATTTAGACATATTCATCATCATTTCAGCCGTAAGACGTCCACTGCTGGACATAGGCCTCCCCTTTGGTCCTCCATGCATATCTGTCGGAGGCGATACAAAGTTTTATCGCTTTCACCACGATGCTTATTGTTCCACAACTGAGCGTTTTTAAGGCATTTTGTACCGCGCACTGACTATTTATGAAAGCAGCTGCCAGCATCATTTCCAAACCAATACGACTTGGGGATCTTTAATAAAAAAGCGTACATATTTATTAAAAGCCGGCAACGCACCCGTGGCTATGCCAGAGCTAGGGATATCCACGTGCGGAGGAACGCTTGCCCTAGGTGAGCCTACTGCTCGTTTGGCACCGTTCTTATAAAAAAATAACTAAATCTAATTTCTCATTAATATGTTCATAATTTTTTAATAAAATTATATGCAAATTTGTGCAAACTTATATTAATATATAGATTGCAGTGGTGGGAAATAATTTTATTCATAAGCACGTTAAACCCCCGAGCGGTCCGAGTAGAGACGATTTGCGAATGCACCTTGATAATGCACCGAAATACAGTCGTTATAATAATTGTAGACAATTACAGTCTGTCGCACTGACCAGCGCTATCGTTGAATAATACTAAGCAGACTTCGGTCTAACTTAGCAAGTTGGTTTCGGTGCTTTGTTAGAAACAACCGGTGGTACAGTTTGGCAGAGAATATAGGAAACTAATTATAATGAACGAGTGTTAAAACAACAAAACGGTTCGGAGATAGAAATACGCCTCATTTTATATACTTGATTATAATAATACAAGATGTATATGTGTATTTGAAATTGAATTGAAATTGCAATTAATTTTTGAAAGTCTTGTAGCTTAATGGTTTTAAAAATGTAACATGAAGCGAGAGATATCGGGTTCGAATCCGGCTCCGGACAATTATAATTTACTACAAGGGCTTGACAGTAGCCGGGTGAGTGTCTTAACACTGTCGCACCATGCTGAAGCATATGCTAATGCACTAGTTCGGCAGGCCTTTACCATATAGACCTGCTCCGTTGTCTGTTTTATAGTAATAAAAAATAGGATATTTTATTTAGTGAATAAAAGGCAAAGGAAAAGCTTCGTTGTACCGATAAATGTCCAGCGTGCATGCAGAACCGCTTCATGTCTCGCATTTTGGTTGTGTTGCTGGTTTTATATGCAGCTTATAAATATTCCTATCCCTCCGATATCCTCACTCATTCAGTGTTATATAGTAGAAGTATTATTTCACGCTATTATTCTGTAATCCCGTGATATCCTTTCTGATGAGCCGATCCAATTAGTGCGTCATATGCTTCAGCATATCTGTACTACGGATAAGACAGTGTTAAGATACTCACTCAAACACTGTCAAGTCCTCCTAATAGCCGAATAACAAATTAAGTTACTAATTTTACAGACAAGGTATTAGTCTTGGTATACGTCACTTCACGGTAGCTTACAATACCGCGTTGGCCACGAGACTCGTATATTAGAGCCCTCTATCTTTAGAGCTTTTTGGCCATTTTCCCAGAGCCCTGCGATCTACTGCTGGACTAATATCCATTATACTTGTATGTATACGTATACCTTTCTGAAGCAACCTGGTCGATATCCATCAGATTATTCTTGTTTATCTACTTTATTATCTAATCTAACAAAATAGTGTTCTATAAAAGTCATAGCGATTCCATTATCTTATCCAGGGCCTCCAATAGGTTAAATAAGGCTCTATATAATCCCTAAATACCTTATTGATATAAGCTTTAAATTGATTAAGCTTTAATCGAATCATTGATAGATAGGCATATGACTTAATGAATTCGGTGTGTTTAAAATTCTCTAAAAAAATACTATATGAAAAGTATAACAACTGAGTAAAATGTCAGGTAAAAGCAATTATTTTTTATATCTAGGGAGGTATAATTCGATTTACTTGAAAGAAACAATCTAATAAGGTCTTTGAGTGCTGCCATAAAACGATAAAATTGTGAACTTAGTTCATTCCGAGTTAATTTTCATTAGACTCAGCAATCAAGACATGGTTTAAGTCTCAACTTCGTAAGGACATAATTAAGTTTGGGACGATAAAACGTATGGTAGTAATTCACAAATTTATATCTTCAAGGCAAATATGATTTGGTTTTATGAGTCTTGAGACGACAAATTTGACTTTTGCTGTACTTTACTCTTGTAGGGTTGCTTTGTAGGGTTTATGTTTTATATGTTTAATTAAGACCAAGTAAACAGTAGTAAGTAAGTCCAGATCGCTCAAAATCGCAACAGATCGCATCTATGGTGGAGGCCTATGTCCAGCAGTGGACTTGAATAGGCTGATGATGATGAAGATGAAACAGTGGTAAAAATTATATTGTATATAAATATTACCGACTTAGCAAGCCAAAGTGGCAACGGGCAGATCACATTGCATGTAGAACAGATAGCTGATAGGGCGGAAAAGGGTTAGAGTGGAGACCACGGACCAGCAAACGAGTCCTCCCGATGGATGTCCGATCCTCTTAATGGTCGCCGAATGACGCTGGTTGCAGGTCACCATGGACAGGTACACATGGAGGTCCGAAGAGGAGGCCTATGTCCAGCAGTGGACGTCCGACGGCTGGAATGATGAAAATGATGATATAGCAGTTATTTGAGAATGAATGTGGGATGTCAGTAACTTTAGATTTTGGCACTATAAAATATATAAAAGGCTCAACTTATGCAAAATCATTGTCTAACATGCTTTGCAGTTGATTACCTAGAGTAATTAAAATCGAATTATTGAAATTGAAAACACTATCGACACTCCTAAGATCCGTTTACCCGTGGCAGAGCCATGCTGAAGTATATGCTGACATACTAGTTGGGCTGGCAGTTATTTCGCAGAGTGAGTGAGAATATTTGAGGCCCTTGAAATGCCTTAAATGACGGAAAAAGACTACACAACCAATGCATGGACTGTGGCGCGGTTTCTTACCATATAGAAGGCCAACCTGCTCCGATGTCCGATATAATATAAAAAATAAGGATCCAAATTATCTAGGATATTATATAGGATCTAAATTGCATTAAGGTTAATGCCTCACAGAATACTTATATTGTGTTACACTGACTGAGTGAGGATATCGGAGGCCTCTGAAGTTTCACTACTTACGCGGTGTAAGAAACCAACAACATAATTGAAGCACAAATCGTGGCGCGGTTTTCCATTCCAGGGAGACCCGCCTGATCCATTTTCCGCTATACAATAACAAAAATACCTTCCATATTATAAAAAAAAATCGTCATACACATAAATTATATATTATATTTTGAATATTCATAGACGACTGAATAAAAATTTTAGAAGCATAAATATACATATGAATAATAAAATAAAATCCCATCAATGAAACGCTAGTGAAATCAAGTATCAACTCGTACACTTACAAAGCGAAAACATAAGTAAATTAATTAAAACAAGCTACATACGGCAAATTGAAAACCATTAAACAAACACGGGAAAGCTGAGATTGACTTGCCAGCACAAATTAGTCTAGACGTAATGAATCTGTTTCAGCAATTCTTTATATTTTGCAAAAGGTATTCTTGTTAAAGAGTAGAATTTTAAATTATATTTAACTAATCTAATTTTATATATGTAAAAATATATTTATTTCTTTAATATGCATTACTGGCTGGTAAAGCGATGTATAAAATGTGAATGATGTCATGGAAAAACGGATTTTTTTGTAAAATCGATAAAATTAAATAGAAAATATTATTAAAGGAATTGTAAATGTCATTTTTATATTTTTATGTAAGTTTTTGTTATGTTGTTATTGTGTTTCATATAATTTGAAAATAAATACTGTTTATACTAAAATAAGATATCTATCTTTAGCAACACATCGTGTTCTTTATTTAAATTACAAACTGTAAAAAAATTACTCATATATATACATATATCCATGATTTTTATAATTTTTGATTTTTATTTTTATTAATGTATACTGAATGTTTTTCGTTCTAAAACTGAGTATTTTCCAGATGGTTTCAAAGAAATTTCCGAACTATTACGACTAAGGAATCTTCAGCAGCGTACATCTCCTTAAAAAGTCAGTCATGGAGCTCTTCGAGCAATCAGAGTTTTCCTATATAGTGGACGTATTTATTGCGTAAGTAATAGAAACCTTTACGTAAGTAATAGAAATAATATTATAATTTTTAGCCTGTTATAATAAACTGTCTCAAATATGTATTGATAATACAGCTTAAACAACATTTACATAGGATCCACAGCTGTCAGTGTCAAAAATATGTCCATATTGGTGACAAGGTATTGCAAAGTAAGCTAAGCTACGCTATACATTTCATTTACATGCTGGTATCTGCACCAGCCTGTAAATGAAATGCATAGCGTAGCTTCACATCACAGACTCTTTTATATAAATTTATAAAACATGGTCTTATGTTGCGTCCTGAATTTTTACTATCACCAGTTTGGAAGTGGTAACTTGAATTAAATTGAAGAATCCATTTTTTTAAATAAATGTTTTAATTATTAATTAAAACATAATGTTTAAGTGTAACTCACTCTTAAAGAGTTTAGACATTAATATAAATTTCCGAATATTTATTTTTAAATTTAGCGTTTTTAGTATTAAAATTCAGATGACATTTTTACATATACATCTATTATATTAAATTACGTATCATGTATGTCTGCAATGGACTTCTAGATTATAGAATTGATTTTAATAAAATTTTGTACACTGTGTGCAATTTTATCTAATTTGAAGAATATGAAAGTTTGTATCTCAATTTATAACTACAATACTATTTTATTGCGAATTACTTTTTTATTAGCAACGAGTTATATTTGTTAGCTTCATAAGGTTCTAACATGGCGGTATAAGGAAATTCTTTACCTGAAACATAAATGTATTCAATATAGAATTTAGATGTAGATGATACGATGTTTACCTAAAGTAAATATCTAGATTTGATCATAGCTTCTGCGCTGGTATTGCGAGCAGGTAAGTGAAAAGATTATTTCAGCAAAAGGGGCTATTGAGCCACAGATAAATTGCAGACAATTGGTGGTGCCCACTCAGCACTTAGGATATTTTCGAATGGACGAACAGTGGCGGTTACGTCTGACCTTTTGTGGTGTGGTACAAAGGAATCACTTCAATCGTAATTTTTCAATTTCAATATAATTAAAAGTTAACGTTATTAGTAAATTTAAGTGGCAATGGGCTGGCCACATCGCTCAACGAACCTATAACCGATGGGGCGAAAGGTTCTCGAGTGGCGACCGCGTACCGGAAAACACTTTTTCGCCACGCGATGGAAAGACGATCTCACGAAGATCGCGGGCAATTGCTGTACCCAGATCGTTCAAAATCGAAATAGGTGGGCGTATTTGGGGGAGCCCAATGTACAGCAGTGGACGTCTTATGGTTGAAATGATGATGATGATGAAACGTATGTATACAATAATTAGAATGATATAAAAAAAAGGTTGTTTGGTGGTTTAAGTATAAGTTGTACCTTGGTGAGAGAAATAAATTATGATTATTATCATTGAATAAAACTATTTAACTTTGACTTAAATAAAGGCAAATAAAAACCTAAAGATCGTTTATAAATTTCGCAAAAACAGCCAATAACTCAGCAGCTAGATCGAAAAAGTGACGAATCGATCGCCTATAGCTTAAGACTACAAAATGCAAGTCATGTATTTCCACAGTGGGAGCTTTTGAGAGTAACGCCTCGCTTTGTGTATCGGTTTCTGATGAGTAAATCAACTTACAAGTATCTTAGCCCTTAAATTTTATTGATGTTGAATTTTTAAGACAATTTATACTGAGGAAGTTCGAATGTACCATTTTCATGGATCTCCTAAAGCCATTTGAACACTTTTTATATCATTCGCATTACGCTGCTAGAATAACAAAGATTTCAAGATTGGAAACAAGGCATATATCAATTTTAACGATTAATCAAAATAAATATAATCATACTCACACAGGAAGAATTCTGAGCGTTAAACGTCATTTATGACGATTATTCATATTCCCAATACACTCATATACTCAATAAACCTGAATTAGGGGCACTGCATTACCATTTCAGGTATAGAAAACAGGAATGTTTTTATTTTATAGTATAGTGGACAACGGATCAAGTGGGTCTACAATACGGTAAGAGAACACCACCGCCCACGAACAACCACAGCGGCCGTCCGTGCATTGTGTTGCCGGATTTTTACACCTCTTAAGCGGCACTTTTAAGGACCTTCGATATTATCACTCACTCTGCGAAGCACAGTACAAGTACCGTTTCATGCTGAGTAGTCTGAGCCCGTGGTACCACTTCGGACGAGTATGCCTAATTTGTGTGTCAGCATATGCTTCAGCATGGCTCTCCCACGGGTGCGACAGTATTACGACACACGCCCGGCTACTGTCAAGCCCTTCCAGAGACCGAATAAATTATAAATTAAATTATAATTTATAAGTGTGCGGACCGGGATTCGAACCCGATACCTCTGGCTTCATGGTAGACCTATTAGACCACTTAGCCATGAGGCTCTCAAAATGTATATAATTCAGGATGTTATAATACTTAAATTTCTGTGATTCCATATCTGTACATTTCAATACTAGTTCTACGTTATAAAGAAAACCATTAAAAACTTTTTGCTATTCACAACTAGTTCCACGTAGCTTAAGACATGTAAACACTTGAACAGAGAGTAGCTTTCTTATCCATTGATGTATTTTAAAATGAATCCAGAAGAATACAATAAATTAATATCTCTTTTGAGCACTCAACTACAATATTCTTTTAGATCGAAAGAAAAGCAAACAAGAACGAAATTCCGAGCTCTAAATAGAAAAGTAGAGCTGAAATCAATGAAACTTGCTAGATCTTGCGAAGCGTAGAGTGACAAAGCTTTTGCCCAGTGTTTGATAAGAGCTGTTGAATATTTTATACTCTTTTTTGTATTTCTTATTTATAACACCAGGAATCGTTCCTATGACAGATATTAAATACAATGATAAAAATAATGCCTACACAGACGAAAATATAAAACTTTTTATTTTTATTCTATAGCGGACAACGGAGAGGGTGAGTCTCCTATATGGTAGTAGAACACTGCCGCTCAGGAACAACCGCGCCTCAGTCCACGCATTGGTAATGTTGCCGGATTTTTACGGCGGCTCTTTTAAGTGCCTCCGATATCCTCACTCACTCTGCGAAACATAGTAAAAGTACCGATGAGTTTCACGATGAGTGTTCTGTGATATTAAATTGGATGAGCTGTCCCAATTAGTGCGTCAGAATAAGCTTCAGCATGGCTCTGCCACGGGTGCGACAGTATTAAGCCCGAACACTGTCAAGCCCTTCAAGAGACCGAATCATTTATAAATTAATTCATAATTTTCCGGACTAGGATTCGAACCCGATAGTTTCTTTGTCAACATACTTATAGTCGTAATTGTAAGTCATAGTTTATATAGATGTATAATTAATAACATTTAAGAAACATATACACATACTAAGTATCAATTTCTACTATAACATATACAAAAATTAAATTTTGTTCAAGAATTTATTACTCAGTGTTTTAAAACTAATTAAAGTTAATTTAAATGATAAAACATGTAATTCTAGAATGCCAGAAAATTCTAGTTACTTTTTACAATACATACCCTGCATATAAACCTCTGATATAATTTAAGATCCTTTAAATACACATTAGTTAGAAGAGATCGTCTTCTCTTATACTATTTCTAGATCTGCATTGCAGGGTTCAATATTCGAAACGAAGCATTTGTTGGAATTAGCCCAAGGATGAGTTAGTGCTATCTCAAGTGGGATAATATTGCGGACGCTTAAGTATGTCCGTTACTTCGACATTATTAACGCTTTATTCTTAGCCTCGTATGAATGAATGGTTTAATAAGTCCACCATGAAACGAGATGAATCGGCTTCGTATCCCGGTCCGGTCAATTTTAAATAATAATTTAATTTATTATTTATTTGGCCTCTGAAAAGGCTTGACAGTGGCTGGACGAGTGTCTTAATACTGTCGCAAGTCGTGTGTGAGAGAACAATGTTGAAACATATGCGGACGCACTATTTGCGCCGGCTTGTCTGAAGTTATACCACGGGCTCACATAATATTTAACGTTACTTGTATTGTATTTCTTTCAGTGAGTGAGAATATCGGAGGCCCTTAAAAATGCCGCTTAAGTGGCGTAAAATGCCGGCAAAACAACCAAAGCACGGATTGTGGCGCGGTTGTCCATGGGCGGCGGATTTCTCTTACCGTATAGGAGACCCACCTGCTCACTTCTTCGCTATACTATAAAGAAGAACGAGAATTAATAGTAATTAAGGATTTTGTCACGAATTAAACTTCTGAAACGCAAGACATTCAATATTCAACACGACACATTTTTGGATATAAAAACAAAAAAAATGTAACAGAGATTTTATAATTTATTATATGAAACAGACCACCCAGAAATATTTATATTATTACAATAGTAAAACGACGAACATTTATATTCATAAATATCGCTCGGAACATTTCAAGCAACTTCAGGAAATGTAAAAAAACATGGTTCGCAAATATCGTATATTTTTTGAGATCGCGTAAAAAAACATGCTCTTATACGTTTTATCACGGGCATAACTTCAGCACATAAAATTGATAAGGTCAAACAGGCATCAGGTAACAAATGTCTACCTTAATAAATTATTAAACTGCCTTTGCTCTGAGCTTTTATTGCTTTCTTTGTTACATTTCTCACATTCAAGTTCATATTGATGACGAGGCTGCTTTTCTAGTGTATCAGATCTCAATTAAGTGTTGGTGAGATTTGATTTTTATATGATTCAGCTGAACTTCATAAACTCTAATGTAAAATTTAAAACAAAAACAAATACTATAATTAAATTATTATTAATAAATTATCACTAACTAATAATTCCCCGTGGAAAAGAAATGCTGAAACATGGCACTAATTTAGCCCGCTCGTCCGAAGTGATACCACGGGCTCACGGAATACTCAGCTAGAAACGGTACTTGTACTGTGTTTCACAGAGTGAGTGAAGATATCGGAGCCCCTTAAAAATGACGCTTAAGGGGCGTAAAAAGCCGGCAACAAAACCAAAGCGCGGACTGTTTGACTGAAATTTTGCCGGTGTAAATATAATAATATTTATATAAATTACGACGAAGAATCGAGATCCAATATAATTTTAAAAAATCATATAAGTATTATAATTTAAAAATATAATATAAAAAAAATAATTACAATTCTTACTTTGCAGTAACCAATGACAGAGTTCTTGTCAGATATCCACATTTTGATTCTATTGAATTTGGTTTTAAACTGCAAAACCAAACGATATTTTACATCTATGGATATTATGGTAATTCCAAATAGAAGGAGCTATGCGACGTGAAATATGAGAACGGAGAATTAATTATGGTTTTGCGTAAATTGAATGAAATGAGACAACGGCCCTCGACAGCGAGTCAAACTGACGTGCGCCGCATTAGGAAGTTATTATGAACATAATAGTCTATGTAAAACAAAGTTAGCTTTGTTTACATATAACTCGAGAATTAATGGTCCAATTTTACCTACGGCTTTTTAGCCACAAAAAAGGTGTATAATGTTTTAGCGTACCGAAGTTTTTTTTATGCTATAGCAGACAACGGAGGAGGTGGGTCCCCTATATGGCAAGAGAACAACGCTATCCATGAAAAACCGCGCCTAAGTCCGTGCATTGGTTGTGTTGCCGGCTTTTTACGCCGCTCAAGCGCCACTTTTAAAGACCTTCGATATTCTCACTCACTCTGCGAACACAGTACAAGAGTACCGTTTCACGCTGAGTATTCTGTGAGCCCGTGGTAACATTTAAGTATCTAAAAACCACAAATGTTTTCTTGACGGCTTTTTATTACTAGAAATATCCATCACGAATGCTATTATTTTCATAATTGAATTCACTCAGTTAAATGGGTTAGTTAGTTATAATGTGAAATATAAAAATTAAGAAATAGTAGAGAGTTGTAGTTATATCTCCGGTGGGACAGCCATCCTGAAGCATTTGCTGACGCACTAGTAGGCCAGCTCGTTCAGTGATACCATGCGCTCTCAGAATACCAGCGTGAAACAGCAGTTGTCAGTAATACCACAAGAAACATATGACCTAACGTTGCATAAAGACTTTTCATGTCGTTTAGATATCGACATAGATTACACAAACTAAATTGTGAAATTTTTTTGCTGAAACAAAAACAGTCGTTACGAGATTCGTCGTCGCGAGTTTAAATAATAAAGTCAGTGAGGAAGAACCAAGCTGCCTCCTGTGAAGGAATATTCAAGCACGGTCGGCACTTTCAAAGATACTCTCTCTATAATATAAGAACAGACGTATGAATCTGACAGACACTTAGCTTTGGTTAAAACAAATTGGCTGCTGTAATTATATACTGAAAATATTCAACCTTTAATTTGACCCGGCTTTGTAAACTTTTTAATTACAATTAACAAAGGGGGCCCTATTAGCCGCACTAACGTCCCAAACAAATAAGGTTTTCTCGTTATTTCGGACCTCATATAGTGAAAAATGTGGATTTGCGACCCTTTGAATAAAGTTAGCTGAATAGTTGGAGATAAAAATTATGTCTGGGTCTAATGCGGGCATCTAATGTCTTTTTAATGTGATGAGGATACATTTCACGACATTAATTTATTTATATGATTTAACAGATGGACTGTCTTGCTATTATATTGCATTTGCTTGTGTTGAGTAATAATGTATATATAATTTTTTGATTGTGACTTATATCACAGTAGGTTTTTTCCAAGTCTCAAAACAGATAAATAGGATTAAAGCTTTTATGTTTGTCATAATTTTACTATTACAAGACTCGTCAATGACTAAGCAGCCAGTAAACCACGCAAAATGTAAGTATAATTTGGTAAATCAAGATACAATAAAAGTCTAGACAACAATAAATTAATAATTTAATCTGATAAGTATAACCTCATAATTAAAAAAAATGTTTTTTGTATGTTCATGACGAATTTTAATATTTAAAAATTTTACTTGAACAAATTTAAAACTACTCAATGAACTTACTTTGATATTAAAGAATAATGAAATGGTCAAAAACCTTTTTAATTATGAAATTTCACTAGTACAGTTTATTTTATAGCAGACAACGGAGCAAGGTAGGTCTCCTATATGGTAAGAACACCGCCGCCCGTAAACAACCGCACAACACTCCGCGAATTGGTCGAGTTGCTGGCTTTTTAGGGCTTAAGCGGCATTTTTAAAAGTCTCCGATATCTTCACTCACTCTGCGAAACACAATACAAGTACCGTTTCACGATGAGTATTCTGTGAGGTCGTGGTATCACTTCGGACGAGCCGGGCCAATTAGTGTGTCAGTATGGCTCTCACGGATGAAAACACACCCGTCGAAGAGCCTCACAGTATGCTGTATGACTCGTGAATTTCCAGTTGTATTATATACTTAAAATAATTTTTTACGAGTATCTTTTGCTTTTGTTAATTTTGTGAATAAGATAAAAAAGTTATAGAAGCTCTCTTTATACTGTTAATTAAGAGACATAATCTGTTATTGCAGATATGAAGGATTAAGCAAAATTGAGTTGAACTCGAAGACGAAGATTTCGATCTCATAAAACGGAACGGCCTTTCGAGAGGCCTGAAATGAAATAAGAGCAGTTGTTGACTCGGTACGCTTTACTTTAAACTTTTAATCAATTGTTTATCACGTCTTCCTGTCGGAGAGCCACTGAAGTACGAGTGCATGCTAACTCACAAATTGGCGTGATATCACGGGCTCGCAAAACACCACTGTAAAATTATTCTCGTTCTGTGTTTACCTAATTGAAACAAATGTAGCGCAGACTCCGGTGGATCTGTCCATGGGCGCCGCGGAGGTGATCTATTATTACTAAGTGACTCACCTGCCCCGTTGGTCGCTGTATCATCATAATCATCATCAGCCCATCTAAATCCACTGCTGGACATAGGCCTCCCCCAAAGACGCCCACCCGCTGCGATCTTG
>DWCF01006535.1:0-12229 GCA_018230265.1 Delias oraia | reverse complement strand
GTAAGCGACCACGTTTCAGATCCATATGTCAACACTGGCAACACGCACTGGTTGAAGACTTTCGTCTTCAGGCACTGTACTCTGTACATCTATGCTATGTATACCAATGATTATCACAAAAAAATTATATGTTGAATGTATTGTACAGTACACATATTAAAACTATCTATGTATGTATACATATATCACACTCAAATAATAAAATGTATAAATTAAAAAAAAAATTCACTAAATGTAAACTAAACTTCATATTACGGCAGCTATTCAATATAGAAAATTTAAAGTCTAATAATGTTCAATGTTAATAATAAAAACATAGAATATTTACAATAGTAAAATATTAATGAATAAGAAATTTTATCAAAGTTAAAATTAAATTAATTGCTTATTTAATTAATAATACTTATGAGCACTATAAGAAATCAATTTTTATAATTTATATTGAATAATTTAGGCTCAGTTTTTAATCAGTAATAAAACTATAGTGTTTATTCAGTGAATTATGACCGATTTTAATATGACCAAGATGACGTTATTAATACGATATGTAATTTATTTTAACTCAAAGCAACCGCGATTAATTACCGAGCCTAAATTCTACATTCTTAACTCAACCTACACAAACAATGTAGTTATTTAAGTAATATTAAATGGACTATGTAAAAATATCTCCTCTTATCACAGTATAAATCAATGATGTATGTATTAACATATATGTTTACTTTAATAGCTGAAATTTTAATAGATTTATTGCTTTATTGGATAGGGTTTCTTTAACCGTTTATTTTCCAGTAGTTAGATGATTTCTGTACTGTCCACTGGTCGAATCCTAGAGATACTGAACAATTTTGGTTTTATTTCGGATAATACTTGAATAAAATGATTCGTTATAAGGCTCTAAGTATTCATCTGATGGTCTTTCACAATCGTTTTTATATTGGTATTTACCGATGTATTTGCCTCATCGTACCATAAATGATAATTAAATATATATATCTCTCTTACTTATAACATTTACTAAAAGATCTTTCGTAATGTATTTATAAAAACAAATGCACACCAGCGAACGTATGACAACATAATTTTATAAAATCGCTATATATTTTATATCTAAAAACCATTTGTAACTTAATACTACATCATTGATACATTATAACATATAATAAATAAATAATTAACTAATAATAATAAGATATAGGTAGCGGATACATAATTTTATTCTTATATTAATATATCTATCGTTGCTGTGCCAAAAAAAGATTTATTTAAATTCACTAAAATTCTATTTACACTCAAATTTATCATAATAAAATCTATCTCTATGTGTCGTAAAATTAAATTCTATATCCACACTTGTTCTAGCATAGAAAATATTATTTTAGAATCTTTAAGTCTAAATTATTGTAAGGATATGTCTTATCACTATTATTGTACTAAATATATAGAACTCTATATTTTACTAGTGGACCCGGCAGACGCCGTCCTGCCCGGTACGCAACCTACCGGGTCGTACAATGAACCATAAACAATACACAGATAAACAGATACACTTTATTTTCCATTTTTGTATTCGGATTGTGTATTTTGTGTTTGAAATGCGGAAATTGGAAAATGTGTATAATGGGACTTATTTTTATCTATCCGCAAGTGTTTTTATATGGTAATGATGGAAAGTGAGCACGAGGCTCACCTAACATAAGCGATCCTCAGCCCATGGACACCCAACAATTAAATTATTGTCAATGTCAACAATTAAAACGTTAAATTGCACATAAACTATATACTTCAGATGTCATAGATTTTACAGGTTTCAGAAGGCATACGTAGGCGTACGTAATTAATGTAGGTACGTTATTAGATTATACGTAGAATTGGACAAGAAATAGCGCTTTACTCATTATTTTACTAATTACTCATTACATACAAACATATAAAAGGTTTTTGTTTTTAATATAGCGGACAACGGAGCAGGTGGGTCTTCTATATGGTATGAGAACACCGCCGCCCATGAACAACCGCGCCACAGTCGTGCATTGGTTGTGTTGTCGGCTTTTTAAGCGGCACTTTTAAGGGCCTTGGATATCACTCATTCTGCGAAGTACAGTACAAGTGCCGTTTCACGCTGAGTATTCTGTGAGGTTTTATTGTAGATTATGTATGAAAACGCAATAAAACATAATTAATTACTATTAAAATGAACTAGGTAACAACAATTCGAAAACTGTGTTCCTAAATGTTTTATACAACGGTGGATATAGAATTTTGGATATATTTATATATACCTCTTGCAAGTTCAAATTGTTATCATAGAATTCATATTATATAAAAGTTAAAAGCAATATAAGTTGAGTAAACATGCGATGAAGTGATTATAATATGAAATTTATGAATGAAATCTATTGTTGTTAAAATAGATCTTTAATGAGCACTAATAGCGTAGCCTGCACAGCTTAGGTCTTTAGTTACAACCTAGATGTTGAATTGGTGAAATTACAGAAATAATTTAGTTAATTTTAATTTGAAAAAAAATGCAACTTAGATATATTATTCTATTTGGTAAGAGTACACCGCCGCCAACGAACAAACACGCCACTGTCCGCGTATCGGTTGTGTTGCTTGCTTTTTACGCCGCTTAAGTGGCACTTTTAAGGGCCTTTGATATCCTCACTCATTCTGCGAGCCCGTGGTATCACTACGGACGAGCCGGCGCAATTTGTGCGTCAGCGTGGTTCTCCCACGGGTTAATGTAGAGAAAATTTTTTAGAAATTTAGAAATTTATTATTTATTATTTTTATTTAGAAATTTTCAGTCATTTTAAATGTCAATCTATGCAATATGAATATTGGCATTTAAAATGATTTTAAATATTATTGTGTATAAGATATAAAAGGCATTGAATGTGTTTTAACTGTTTAACTGTTGTTTTTTTATTCAGAAACATAATTAACGTCATTTTTTAACACAATATATTATATTTTATAATCATTATTAAAATATCATTATATATATATATATATATATATAATCACTCACTATATATATATATATATACATATGTATAAATTTCTTTTAGAATCAGATACCAGATTTTTAAATATATTTTGTTAACGTATTCTGTACTTGTCACCAATTTACCATTAAATTATAATCCAAAAACACTTCGTCCTTCTCAAAAATGTTCCTATTGATTTTGGCCGTATCTTCTTGTACCAATTTTGATAATTTGCTTACAATTGTAAAACTTCTATATTTGTGTTAAATTTTTCAACTTGCGTTAATTTTTAAATTAAATAAACAGGTGTGTTTCTTGTACACACAATTGCTATTTTATGCCGATATTCTATGAGTTGTCACTCCGGATAACCTAATTAGTGCGTCAGCATGGCTCTCCCACGGGTGAGACAGTATTAAGGCACCCGCCCGCCGTAAAGACCGAATATAATTATAAGCTTAGGGTATCTATTGTAATTTAAAATGGCTTCTTTAATTCCACGTAAGGAACAAATGTAAAAAATTTTATTTAATAGACGAATGCTTGACATGAATTTTTTAAATTAAATATGAAAAAATGGAAATTATTAAGATTGGTAACAACACAATTTCGTCTTTCACTTGGTCCAAATACTAAGAAAATAATTTATCTACGTATAAACACTTTGAATGTATCAAAAATTATTTGTTTTTTTACAGGATTGTTTCAATAGTAAATTATATTTATTACTAGATGTATATTAATTTAAGATATTTAATATGTAAGGTGGAATAAATTTGCACCATTTTGATTTAGTCAAAGATTTTTTCTATTTTATAAACTTATCCTATTTGAAATAATACTGTTTTCTTATTGAGTAATGATTTGTTCTAAATTTTGCCTAATAAAATTATTTAATAAAATAACATTCCTAACTTAGGTCCTACTTCCACCATTAACATAACTTAAATATGATCTATATATCATTTAAGTTAACTTTTTGTAAATTAAAAAAATATATTTTTTCGTTCTTATATAAGTAGTCTACACGGATTAAAATCATTGTAAAAGCCGATTTTAAACAATTTTAACTAAAAAAAAAACTAAAAAACTAAAAACTTGTTTTACATCTTGTATGCTGTAAATTGTGATAATTTTAATTAAAAAGGGACACTATTTTAAAATATATTTAATTGCCAGTATAAAATCGGTTTAGTAAACAAACATATAATTCCCTCTCGTGATTGTTAATGTGACTGTAGTTGTGAATTTGGCGTTGTGTTTCAGACATTTTAATGTAAGAATATTGTTATAAATTTAATTATATATGGATATATGGATATGAATATTATAGTTTTTATATTAAATCATTTTTCTGAACACAGAGATCAAAACAGATAAACATAGATTGAAGATAAAAAAAACAACAATATAATTTTAAGTAATTTAACCTCCATTTATTTAATCCTAATTAAAATTATAAAATACATCAATATAATATATATGCAATACGTATTGACTATATATAATCGTATAAAATTGTAAATAAAATAAACTTATTTTAATTCTTACACCAATTATATTAGAGAGTCGACCATTTTGGATTATTTCCCAAAATGGTCAAAAGTCTAATTCAAAATAAAAATGTCAAAAAATACTTTTTTCTTATAAATATTGCGCTTAAGTTATTAAAATGGCAGTTATAATGCTAAGCCGTTTACTATGAAATGTCTAATGAACTATTTTCTCAAACTTTTAGTAATCCCTTTGTGCTGATATTCTAATAAATATCGATAATTTTGATTACAGTATTTTTTGATAAAGCCAAATAAGCCTTAAATATAACCTTTTTTAAGGCATTTTAAAATAGATACTATGTATCTCTTTAAACATAATAACGTACAATAAAAATTAGTAAAATTCTCCATTTAATCGTTTTCGATAACTTAGTCAGTGTATCACTTTCGGTAACTCTTTAGGAACAGACATTCCAAATTCTCAATGATTATGGCACTGTATTGGCCAGATTAAGATTATTTGTTAAATAATAAAGATTATGATTGAGATGTTATTAGAATGAATTTGCACTAATCCAAACACTTTAGCAAAGGACTTAACGTTACTCTAAACGAAATTAACAAGAAACTTCACTTCAGATATCCGGTGTCGTGTACCATTGAAATGTATGGTAAATAAGTTTAGGCAAGTCCTAAGCTAACGAGAGATTAGTGCAAATAGTCTTGATGAACTCATTTATTCGCGCATTGACATTGGGAATCATGTTTGTGTCCTATTAATTCGGAAAAGGTTGGGTTAAATGTGATACCTGGAGCGACGTATTGTGGATTAGTACCGCTTCCTGACGTCTCATATGTGATAATCTGTGGTTTAGTCGTGTATGTAATAATTTTAGGTTTTGTTGTATATGTGATTATTTTCGGTTTTGTTGTATACGTGATGATTTCAGGTTTTGTTGTATACGTGATTATTTTCGGTTTTGTTGTATACGTGATGATTTCGGGTTTTGTTGTATACGTGTAGAATTCGGGTTTTGTTGTGAACGTGACAATTTCAGGTTTGGTCGTGTACGTTATAATTTTTGGTTCCGTTTGGAATACTTTCTTCTCGGAATACGTTGCACTGTATGAGTTGCTGATTGGTGCTTTTATTTGTGTGTTGAAACCGGACTCGTAGTTTGTACCGAATTTTCCATTAAATTGGTTGAGTCCTGAGATTAGTCCTTGATTCGTTTGGCTCGATTGACTTGTCTGACTGCCTCCTTCGAGGCCGAACTGTCCTTTGCCTGAGACGGCAAAGCCTTTGACTCCTGAAAAGCCAATTCCTGAAGAACCTCCTACGAATTGGCTTCCAGAGCCAAATTGTGATCCAAATTGATTGCTACCGCCTCCAAATTGACTGCTGCTACCTCCGAATTGACTGCTGGAACTTCCAACTCCAAATTGTGTGGTTTTTACACCAGTGACTTTCCCAGTGGTAATGGTTGTGAATTGCGCAAATCGTACACTCTCGATCAAACCAATGGACCATTCGTACCATTCGAGGTCGAATTTATAGAAAGACGCTACTTGATTGCCGATTTGACAACCTGAAATAAATCAATAAACATCATATTAATTTATTATACTCTTTTTTCGAACAAACAGTCGTAAAAACTATGATAAGGAGATTTCCATCAGAAATATAATTGAATATCAACATGATTTTTACTATAACTGACAGTACACCGTAAGAGTAATTAAGCGTTTAGACATAACAAGAGCTAGCTCACCACGGTACGAACGAACTTATAAATAACAAAACCACTTGCTAGAACATTTTTTTATATTTTTTACAACTTGGGTTAGGTATATTATTAGTCTTTAAAAAGAATCCCTAATTTTTTTGAAAATATAATTTATATATAGCCTTCCTCGATAAATGGGCTGTTAGAATTTTCAATTCTGACCAGTTGTTCATGACATTAGTACTTTCAAAGAAACAAAATATTCACCTTTATAATACTGGTAGGTATAGATTATGACAAATCTAAGAATATTATACTTTTAACAATTTTTTTAACCGATTTGGTGAACTAATGCTGAGATGAGTTAAAATTCATTCGTTCTAACATTACATAAGGGACAGAAGAGAGAGAGAGAATGTCTATTATTTTTAGTGGTAAAGTGAATTGTACCTGAGTCCCAAGAGTAAACACCTTGCATCACATATCTTCCATTACCATTGGTGCAAGCCAGGGCGCTGCCAATATCCACCTGTAAATTTTTACAAGTACAAATTAACCGACAGTTTAAATCTATTCAGGTTCGAATATATATGTTCAGACTTTTCATTCTTTGAATTAAAAAAAAACTCTCTTGTTTGAAATTCGGTGCAAAATAATTTTACTCAAATTAGTGTAGAAAATATTATACAAATTAGTAAACACAATAACATCTTTATTATTAAAATTACAATTGAACAATAATAATTTTTTATTAGAAAACTTTCCTCATTTTTGTTCACCCGTATACAATATGGAATAGGTGTACCATAGATGTGTTTTAAATCATACCTTGCAGATGTTATTCAAAGGATTAGTAGGCTGTCCACAAACGCAGCTGTCTTCATTGTATTGATCTAACAAGTGAGGGTATTCTGAAGATAACTTCGATTTGCAGTCTCCAGGGTTGAGAAGCGACACGTTCACGCTGTGCATAATAGCACCTTCTATATGAGCTGAAATAAACACATAAATCAAGATTATAGCCTAAATAATGCGGAATTAACGTGACAGTTAATTTTATTAGTAATTAAAGTATGAATTACTAAATAAAGTTTGGTAAATGTATATAAAAGCTATTTAAAAATAAAACGGCTTTCAAAATGATAACCTGTGAGTATTGTATTGTATTTTATATATACGAGCCACGTAGCTAAGTGGTATAATAAATCTACAATGAAGCGAGAGGTTTCGGGTTCGCATCCCGGTCCGGACAATTTTAAATTATAATATAATTTATTCGGTATATAGGAGGGTCTTAATACTGTCGCACCCGTGGGAGAGCCGTGCTGAAGTGCGGACGCACTAACTGGGTCGGCTCGTCCGAAGTGATAGAAAACTCAGCATGAAATGGAGGTTGTACTTGAAACGGTGCTTCTACTGTGTTTTGCAGGTTGAGTGAGTATATCGGAGGCCCTTAATAAATGCCACATAAGTGGCATAAAAAGCCGGCAACACAACCAAAGCGGGGACTGTGGCGCGGTTGTCCATTAGCGGCGGTGTTCTCTTACTATATAGGAGACCTACTTGCTCCGTTGTCCGCTATACTATAAAAAAACTAATATTTATTCCCAAGATAAAAGGAATCTAGGAACTCCAGATACTGAATCTCGTGGATAAACTGTAGGTATATATTTTAAAATTAAATATTTTTGAGTTTAACGGACCGGGATATCATGCACATTTTCACAGAGAATTATCTTTAAATTGCGATAATTAAAATTATTTAAAATGTATTATGATTAATTTTAAAATAGCAGACATAAACTTTGCAATTACAGTTTTATTATACATTTTCTCAAGGTCTGCATTGTTCTCAGACCTTTAACGCGCTCAAAATCTTTATTTCAATTAATTATTTCATTTTTTGTTTCCCCAGAGAAAAATCGCTTTTATACTGCTACAGTAAAATATTAAGTTTTATTATTTGTATTTTTTAATAATTAATTAAATAAAATCTCAAGAAGTCTCACTATAAATTAAACTGTTCAAGATGAAATAACAATATTTAGAATATAACGTTAGTTATTTTATTAGTTGTAATTAGAAATATTTTGTAATAAGTATTTTGTAAGCAACACATAAAATTTTAGTACCGAAGACATTTACACTTATTTAATTCTAAGAATTATTTAAAACTTGAATAAATTATTGGTTTTTCGATGGCCTTCAGCTGTAGGGCTGTCAGTTCCAATATGAAAACTATGGCGTCAAGAATTAAAGGAAAATAATATCGCTATTATTATTTTTAGTAAGTTGAAGTGGAAGTGGGCTAGCCACATCACTAGATGAACTGACAACTGATGGGGCAGAAATGTTCTCGAGTGGCGATCGCGTACCGGTAAAACGCAGAGTGGGACGTATCCCCACGCGATGGAAAGAAGATCTCGTGAAGGTCGCGGGGAACCGCTGGATCCAGATGGCTCAAGATCGTAAAAGACGGGCGTCTTTGGGGCAGGCCTATGTCCAGCATTGGACTTGATAGACTGATGATCTGATGATGATGAATAGAGGAAGCTATACGAACATAGCTTTGGAAATTACTCTATTATTTTTAAAATTTTCGACGAAACAGTCTATTAAGAAGTTACTAGACCATTGATAATTTCTTTACATTCCCTTAGACAAAATTTTATCTTTTTTTTACAGTATAGCGGACAACGGAGCAGGTGGGTCTCCTATGTGGTAAGAGAACACCGCCGCCCATCACCAACCGCGCCACAGTTCACGAACTAATGCGCGAACTGGTTAAGCATTTTAAAGGGCCTCTCATATTCTCACTTACTCTGTGAAACACGGCTCAAGTGAGTATTCTGTGAGCCCGTGGTATCTCTTCGAACGAGCTAGCACTATTAGTGCGTCCACATATGCTTCAGCAAGGCTCTCCAACGATTTGTTGTTTTTTAATTTCATAAATTTGAGAAAATAATCTTCAAGGGCCGTTACATAACAGCGTTAGCACCGAAATCTGTACAGTTTATAACAAGTGATCAACTTTTTGACAATCAGTTATTTGCCGAACCGCATCACAAATATACTCTATAATAAATGCGTTTAAATTATTAAATGACTTTTATTTTATTTTCTAATTTTTTTGGAATTTGGTTATGTTTGTCATTTACGTCTCTTTGAATACTGATCAAATACTTAATTGATTTTCTGTCGTTTTTACATAAATATTATCATAGCGCTGGAAAATTTGTCATCCTTAGACACAGAAGGCAAATTAAAATGTCATTAAATCGAAATAATTTCTTAAAACAGTTAAAGGTTCTATAGTCCTTATTAATTACTTATTAAGTTGTCATTAGCATAGTAGTATCAGCCCTGGGTATCTAATGAGCATTTTGTTAACTCGATTTAACGAGGTTACGCGTTTATTGACTCACCACAAGGTTTGTTTTAGATCTCAAGTGTTAGATGAAGTAATCCGGCAAAATTTAAAGAAGTCGCGACTAACTAACACCGTACGTAATTTCATAAAATCTTAACCTTTCAATATACTCGACAGAGTCACTAATTATATTGTGAATTGCAAATGTCAATTGTCAAATTTTCAGTAAAAAACTTAATAAAATTTTCGTATTCGTTAGATTTTTTATAGTTTAGCGGACAACGGAGCAGGAGGGTCTCCTATGTGGTAAGACAACACCGCCGCCCATCACCAACCGCGCCACAGTCCGCGCATTGGTTGTTATGTCCGCATTTTACGCCACTTAAGCGGCATTTTAAAGGGCCTCCGATATCCTCACTCACAGCGTAACACAGTACAAGTACCGTTTCAAGTTGAGTATTCTGTAAACCCGAGGTATCACGTTCACATACGCTTCAGCATGGCTTTCCCACGGGTGTGACAGTATTAAGACACTCGCCCGACCACTGTCAAGCCCATCCAGAAATCGAATAAATTATAAATTAAATAATAATTTTATTATTTTGTTTTATATTTTATAATTATAATTTATAGTTGTCCGGACCGGGAATCAAACCCGACACCTCTTACTTATTATTACATTATTCTACCTGTATATATTTATGTACCTACTGTATATAATTTTCTTCATACCTACACATTACTATGAACTGTTATAATGTGATTTTCCAACGTGCTTTGAAATTTATCATGTGTAGGACTCGTTTAATATTATTAAAAGGCGAATGTAAATTTTAGTGTAATTACATTTTAACGATATATTTATATCTTTTTATTATGTTGTTAAACTTTAGTGTTAAGTTCACGCTGCGAGACCTAAATTCTCAAGACTATTATACATTTAGAACGCAGCCTGCATGAAGATAAATGTCTCTAAAGTGCCATCCAAAAATCTAAAGCAAAATTTACAAAAATATTTATAGCCGTCGATATTTATTGCAAAAAATAATTTTGTATTTGTTGCTTTGCTAAGAGTAACTTAACAATTATGCTCGGTATTTATTCAGAACAATTTGATTATTATTTATTTAGGTATCAGAGATGGAAATTATACCGTGCATATAAAATAAGAGAAATCTAGTCACGAACTCACCCGTGGGAGAATCATGTTGAAGCATTTGCTGATGCATTAATTGAGCCGGCTCGTCCGAAGTGATGCCACGGGTTTACAGAATACTCAACGTGAAATGGTAGTTGGCAGTATTTTTAACGGTGCTTCTATTGTTTCGCAGTGTGAGTGAGGGTATCGGTGGCCAATAAAAATGCCGCTTAAGTGGCGTAAACAACCAGAAACAAACAATGCGTGGATTGTGGCGCGGTTGACCATGGGCGGCGGTGTTCTCTTACCATATAGAAGACCTGCCTGATCCGTTCTCTGCTATACCACAAAAATAATAAAAAATAAATTTTCAACAGTTTTCATTATATTTAGGGCGCTGCAATTAAAAACACTTAAATCGACTTCTTTTATTAACATCACAAATATTTGATTTATCTGATAGATTGATTTTGACGTTTGAGATGCAAATTTATTAATTATTTAGGATATTTTTAATACCTATTAGAGAAATGTTTAATATTTATTTACAACCAGTGAAATATTTAAGCGATTAATATATTTCGTAATTAACTAGAAATAAAATCACGAATTTGACCTTTAGATTTCGTTTATTATTACGAAAACTTCGATCAGATGAATATATGAATCCTTAGGACATCTCAACATCATTGGGTTTTTCGATAAAATGTTTTTTTTTAGAAACTTTATTCGACACGGTGAACTCTGGCATTCTGTTTAAAGATATCATGGCTCGCAAATATTTGGAAATTAACTAAAACAGTCGAAGATCTGTACGAGAATAGCGTATCCGGATATGCAGATCTGAATGACCAACTCTTACTCTTTGTTACTTCAAAATAACCTCTTGGCAGGGGGGTTATTTTTGTGCCTACAGTGATATCAAGATTATAACATAACTTGATATCACTGTAGGCACAAAAATATGAGTCATTTAGTTACTTCAAAATGAAATGGCCCATCTTTAAATATAGAAAGACAAGAGATAGAAGAATGACCCAGAAAAGTAGAAATGGGAAATGATACACGCGGTTGTACCCGTGCGGAAGGCAGTGATAAATGGGGCTCAATGATAATTTTTCTTTGGAAAGCAACAGCTAAGCCTTTTTTTATGGTATAGCGGACAAGGGTGCAGGTGGGATCTCCAATATTATGGTAAGAGAACATCGCCGCCCATTATCAACCGTTCCACAGGCCGCGCATTGATTGTGTTGCCGGCTTTTTACGCCACTTAAGCGGTATTTTTAAGGGCATACGATATCTTCACTCACTCAACGAAACACAGTAGAAGCACCGTTTCAAATACAACTACCATTTCACGCTGAATATTTTGTGAGCTCGTGGAAGAATAGATTAATGATCTATCAAATTACGACCAATGGTAACTATACTAAATGGAGAACTATTGAAAGGCCGGCAACATACCAGCGGTTCAGATGGGTAGGTATGTGCATGGGCTTTTATCT
>DWCF01006534.1:0-12229 GCA_018230265.1 Delias oraia | reverse complement strand
TATCTCTCAAGTTGGACCAAACTGCATACTGCGTGCAAATTTGAACGAAATCTGTTAAGTGGTTTAGGAGTCCATCGAGGGACAAACATCGTGACAGGAGATTTATATATATTAAGATTAGCAAAGATATCAATTCAATATTTCTAATTAATTCAGACTCTGTTCAATTATTCAATTGCAGTGTTATCTGACTAATATTTATACTTATGTGTGTATGTTTTCTTACAAAATAGTCATACACGGTAAAGTGAAACTTCTGAAAAGTCCCTGAATAAAAATATTTATTGAAAAGTATTGAAAAAAAATTATAGGAGGTAGTGAGTTATAGTTATTGAGGTGTGTAATAAAGTAGTAGTATAAAAAAGTAGGGAATTAAATGATTTATGAGTCGTAAGAAATAAAAATTAATAATGAAATATTAAAATTTAATATTTGTAATAATATAAACACATAGAATGCTCAGAATGGGAGCAAGATAAAAAATATATATCTTATATAAATATATATAAGATATACAGACTATCCTATTGATCTATGTATTTACACTGGTATTTGAAAAAGTTACAAAATGCATAAATAAAGTTACTTTCCCACATGAGAAAATGCAAATTAACAGAACATAAAATAACAGTCTGAAGATTTATTGGAAATATACCAACTTTTCTTAACACTTAAGTAATATTGACAAATTACCCATTCAATGACAAATCAGATCAAAAATATTTTCCTTACATGATGAACAAAATCAGTCCACAAACAGTGAGGTACGAGGATTACTTCCAATATGCCAAAAAAGGCCAATATGAAAACCATCTTTTCTTATTTTATAATGTAGCATAAATAATAACTTTGTTCCTAGCATGCTTATTTTATAATATTATAAAAATTATTTTAAAATTTTAGGCCTAAGGGCATATTGAGTGAAGTTGAAATATTTTTATAACTTCATTTTATAGTATAAACTCTATATAACAACACTGAAGGGACTGTGCATTTTATAAAGAGTTGTCGATAATTGGAGAGAAGAACAGGTGGATGGAAGACAAGCTAAACCAACTAAAGTCAATTGATTTAGATGCTTTAGGGAGTTTGTCGTTAAATCAAGGGACATTACATGGAGTTTACACTGTATATGAAATATTTCAAACAAATTCTACCTATGAATTACATATAGTTCTAACCAAAATACATAGATAAAAAATATCCTAGATAGCAAAAGAAACAATTGACAAAGGTCCTAAGTATATGAGTTAATTTGCCAGTGTGTTAGAGATGAGGTGATTCATAAATGTTTCTTAGTAATGTTTATTAACATCAATTAAATATATAAATTAGAGCAAAGCAAAGCAGTTTCTTAAAAACACTTCTTAATTGTCTGTCATTATACTGACATTAGAAAAATTGTAATCGCTAGTCACAGAAGCTAAAAAACTAAGAATTAAGTTACTTATTTATGCACACTGAATGTATCCGGATCTGATGATGTTTAAAAAAATATTTATAAAATATAATATAATAATAAATTATTTAATAAAAATAATAATAAATTTGAAATTGAGTTATATATTGAGTCTTTTTGAAATACATGTATTATTATTGTAAATTAACTAGAGAACATGTTATTCTTTACTACACTATATGGCTATGATGCCTTTAAGTTTGAGTATTTTTGATAGCAATTCTATTATATGTTGTACTAAGTTTTATGCTACTAAAAAAATCAAATCAGTAGTGTTGTAAGATGAGGTATTATAGGTAGGTAGGTACAATAATTCTGGAGTTATATAAAAGGGAAGATTGTAAGAAAAATTAAGATGTTTGAAACAAAAAATTGTTAAATAATTATTGGTAGTGTCGTAATTCTTAAATTTAGTCTAATCAAAATCCAAACTTTCAGTACGCTCTAATTACTTATATACTTCTCAATATTTTCAAAAAAATCACAAAACCAAAAATCTCTGGAGATCTCTGAGCGATGAGCATGAGTATATACTATACAAATATCTTAGCATAACGTATAAACACAATAATAACCTTTCTAGTACAAGGAATACTATTACCGAATGGATAGTGATTATAATTAGACATCTATATGAAATTTATAACCTAATTCTATACTAAAATGTATGGTATATTCTGCTTACCTCCGATGTGATATGATGCCATCCACTCGCTGAATCACTTGAAAACGAACCACTTGTAATAAGCAAACCACTATCTTCACTTAAAGGAGGTACTTCGGAGTGAGTCGAAAACGAAGGCGGTGACTCCATCACCTCAGAGATCGCTATATAATTTTACAATTACACCACGAAGGATACATGTATTTAAGATTTAATACGTTTCTCATATAAAGAATATAAAATACAAACGATAAAAATATAAGATACAACATAAAACGATCAACGATTCACTGACAGCGATCTCTTTGATCACAGATAAAAAAAATAGCATCTAACTATAGACATGCAACCTACACTTCCCAGTTGACGCACTGCTCTGAAGTTGGCGACTGAAAATAAAGTTTTCAGAATTTTTATTTAAATAATTAAAGAATGATGAACAATTGGTCCATCGTTCATCCGTCAACGTCTAATTAAATTATTTATTTGTCCGTTTATTGTTTATTGAAAAAAAAAGCAAAATATTCTTGTAAAATAGCTCTTTCTTCCTCAAATTGATTAATTTTCTTTTTCCATTTGCTTGGTAATTATTGTTTATTGATAGTACAATCAATATTTTTATTTGTCTGATTGTGTTTTTAGTTTTAATTAATTGTTTTTGTTATATTAGTTTGGAATAATATATAATAATTGTTATTACGCATGCGCAAAAGCACACGACGTCACAGCAGGCCCCACCATTTTAATTTATTTATTGTCTATTAATTTAATTGAGTGGTGTTTTCCATTTTTTTCCATCTATGGAGAAGTACCTAAACAAGTACCTTTGACACCAAAATTATATTACAATTATAGCTAGCTACAAACAAATATACAACTATACAATATAATTTTATTTAATAACGATCAGACGTGAAGAGTAAAAATTAAATTTTAATAGCTAAATTTTAAGAGGCTTCGTTCTGTCAATAAAATGAGTGTGGCAGTTGTTGTTTCTTCCTATTTTATAGTTGGGGCAAATACTCCTTAATAGAACCGTTACCCTGGCGATATGGCGGTGGGTTCAGTTCGGGCACCCAAAATATCTTCGCTTCGAAGAACTTTGGCCACCCTTCTGAGACTTACTAAAAACCCCCGAATGGGATTTCTGCCAGAGGACTTTAAATTAATAGGCAAAGGACCCGGCAGACATCGACCTACTCCGTACGCAAACTATTGGATCTTCCGACTTCATTAATCCTCAGTAATCCATGGGCCCACTAAATCCGAAATACACATACATTAAAAACATTAACTTCAATTTTTGTAGTCGGGGGAAAAGAAGTCCATGTTCTTTTCTTGGGTCTAAGCTACCTGCCCACCTATTATCCTTAACAGGACTTTCTTTTATGAATCCGAGCGGAGTGAATGTCGATCACATGACATTTTTCTAATAAGTATTTACATTTTTAAATCAGTGATATCTTTGGAATGGAATGTCCGAATTAAATAATTCAAAAGATTATAAAATTCATTATTTAGTAATTTATTTTGATAATGATTAATACCAATGTAAAAAATAAAGAGGTTTTGCAGAGATTGCATTTTAATATAAAAATTGACGAACTTTGATAAATTTTTAACCAATTTCAAATGCACAATGTCAAAGAATTTTTCCCATGTAAATATGGTCAAAACTAAATATAAAAACAGGGTTTTAACCAATTATTTTTTTGCCTCCTACAAAGTTTAGGTAAAGGTTGTACCTCATTTGAGCAATCAACAGATATACTAAACTCTATTAATTTAAGTAATTATTTAGAATAAAATTGTGTCCAAATTTATTATTTACGTCAATATTTATTATTATTAAATGTAAATTTTCTCTTAATTTCCGTCATATGTAACTATTAATATTTTAGTATAATTTAGTTTAGATTTTAGTAATTTTTCGTACTGGTAACATATTTATTTAGTAGCTTATCTTTTTTGAAAACGGTCACACTGCGGCTCATTTCATGCGTTTGAGACTTTTTGGCGGGATTTTGAATAGTAGTAAATAAAATAATAACAGTAACACAATGTTTTTGCTTTTATAATTTTATTTATTTTTTTAATATATTAATCACGTTATAACGTAATTATATCCAATTACTAACCATACCTTTGGAAAGCGGAGGTGAAGACAAGGAAATGCTACTAATACTCGCAATCAAAGAAGTGGCGAGCACCCTAAAGATCTGCCGGTGAATCAGTAGCCAGTAGAAAGCAGTTCCTTTACTGTAGTGAAATATAAAATCTCATACATCCAGATGATAATATTACCAGCAAAGCATTAGCTGTGTACCTAGAGAGTACAGATGATCAAAAATTGGGCAGGAAAGACCCACTTTACATACTAATAATTATCTCATCGTTTTCAAAGGGTAATATGAAATATGAGTCAAAGCACAAAAGGTGCAAATCATATTCAGTTTATTTTTGAAATAAAATATCAGAGTGTACATCCCAACTTCTTTCTCATCTCATCTACATAGACGAAAACTTGAGCTCATAATGAAGTACTTTTTAGGCAACTGTTTGGTAAATATTAAATGGTAGCGGTGCAGAAAAAGGAAATCGTCCGCTTAAGACGCTCTCAGTAACAACTTTCCCCAACATATATTTAAATAGGTGGAGGTCTCAAGTAACTATGTACTTATATACTGTTAGTAAAAATAAACAGGTATGTTCAGATTGTCCCAGGGATCATACATACAAAGACTGTAATAACACTGAAATAATAAAGTGCAGTAATTGTGGAAGTGATCATTGGGCCATTTACAAGGACTGTCCAGTTAAGCAGGAAAAAATTGTAAAAAACAGGAGCAGAAACTATGCCCAAGTGGCTGCTTTTGCTCCAGAAATGATTTCTATGGCGTATCTTTAGGTTCAGCTGGGTTTAGCAGCACCAAATGATATAGATAATGTACTAGAAGATGATAAATTTATTAATGCTATAGTCAAGAGATAGGTCATGCTTGGTAAAATTAAAGAATTATTAGAGAAAAATTAAAGATTTTAATTTTAAAATAGTTTAACTTAACACTCAATAAGCATACACAATAAATTTACCCTAAAGCCTTAAATAAAATACCCTTAAGTATTTCCTCTTGGAAAATAATATAGATATATATCTCATTGAGACATGGCTAACTAAAACTAAGAATGTCTCAGTAACAGGTTACAATTTTGGTTTTGAAAATCCAAAAAATAAGGATGGCGGCGTAGGCATATTAATAAGAAATAAATTCAATATGTTCTTCGAAGATATCCAATCTGTTGCATCTCCTTAAAGATGGATACTGGTTCGCTGTCAATCCTTTGTGCATATTACCTGGAAGTAGATTGAGATTTTATACACTGCGTAATGTCTTAAACAGAATATCAAAACAGGGTCTACAGTTGGTGAATGAAGTGGGTTGGAATTGAATTTTGAATACAGGATTTTCTCGCTTTAGATTTAACATTCATTAGTACTGATATTGCTCCACTTTGTGACTGGTATATTAGAAGGGACTGTCTGGGTAGTGACCATTAGGTACCCCACAGGTTGCTAAGTACCGTTACAATAAAGCAAACTGAGCTAAATATTTTAGAGATTCTGAACAAGCTTTAAATTCTTATAAATTTGATGTGTCTGATCCAATCAAGTCTTATGATGTGTTTTGTATTTTGTTGAATAAACTTAAGAAAAATAATGCACATATAAGAAAGCCAGCCCAGTAGTGGTATTACAGGTTAAGAAATCAAAACAAGCATTAAAGCAATATATATGGAAACATTCTTAGAATATAAAAGAGATGTTCAAAAAAGTAATTCACAAATAATTGTAAAAAACAATCTTGGTAAAATCTTTGTAAATCCTTGAATAGGCACACATAGATTATAAGTAGTTTATGGAATTCAATTAGAACGTTTTAGAGAGCGACTAATAAGCCGAAAGTCGGTTGGCTTCAAAAAATGAGTGGATTCTTGAATTTATTAAAAAAACTTACTAACTACAATAGTGTATCTCAAAATGACTATTTAATCTGTACGAAAGTAGTAATGACAGAGAACTCAATCAATATCTGTTAAGACCATTTGAATGGAATGAGTTTTGTATAGTAATAGAGAACAGGAAAGATACTATACCTGGAATGGATCTCATTACGTATATAACGATAAAGAAACTTCATCCAACTTGTAAAGTAACTTTTAGAGATTATCAATAATTTATGGTTAGAGCAAATCATGGAAAATACAGTATGTGATTCCAATGTTAAAACAGGATAAACCTGTAGATGATTTTAATTCATGTAGGCTCATCTAGTTGTTCGTTAGCATTTTATATAGGAAAACTGTTCGAGCAAATGATTAGTCATGATAGATTATTTTACCTTCTACTCAATTTGTCGTAGGTACGTTCGCATGTGTGCAATACGAAGAGCAGTTTGTCTCATTCCACAGCAACTTGTGCCTTGTTAGATGTTCAAGATACTTATGACAATGTTGATTTGCATCAGTTGGGTCAGGTTCTCTCTGACATTGAAATTCCTGGAAAATTAGTGAAATGGATTTTTAATTTCTTATTTGGTCGTACTTTTAGGATTGATGCAGGGCTCAATGTCAGCTCCTATTTTATTCAACCTGTATGTATCGCTAATTTCAAAAAGTTTAACTACTAGGAATATTGAAATCCTTCAGTTTGATGATGATGTTCTTTTGTATACTATAAATCAAAATATAGATATGGCTGAAAATTGTTTGACTAATATAAATTATCTCAATTTTATAAATCTTTAAAGTTGGATATTAAAGAGTAAACAATTAGTTATTATTACTAATTTCAGGGTAAAATTAGTGTTAATATTAAAACAATGAAATGATTCCTCAAGTGGATCATGTTAAAATTGTAGGAGTTGTAATAGGTGATACGTTAAGGTTTGATAAGCATATAGACTACATAAGTGAAAATTCTTTAAAAAGCATTAATATAATGATATATTTTTCCGGGGTATATTGGGGTGCAGATCCTTAAATTTTAAGTATTCTCTATCAAAGTATTGTTAGGAGATATTTTGATTACAGTTGCCATGCTTATTTTAATGCATGTCTGAATCTTTTGAAAAAGGTAATGCTATACAGAATATAGGCCTCCATAGTATATGTGGATAAATGAAAACGATTATAAATGTAATAGAAGTTGAAACTGGCATCATGCTATTGTGTATCAGAAGGCTATATCTGTCTGAGGGATTCTGTCTAAAGATTAGGAATAGGAGCGATCATTTAGTTTAAAAAAAAATAGACTTGCCTGCTTTTTTCACCACTACTGCTTCAGCTTCATATGTAGATTGTTCTCATGTAAAGTATGGGCAGCTACCTGAAATGAATGTTAAAATGAAAATATTAAAAATTATATATCATCATCATCATTTCAGCTGTAAGATATCCACTGCTGGACATAGGCTTCTCTCTTCGACTTCCATAAATAATTGTCGGAGGCGACCTGCATCCAGCGTCTTCCGGGGATTTTTATAAGGTAGTCTGTCCACCTTGTGGGTGCACATCCCACGCTGCATTAAAAATTATACATATATGACTGTAAATATGTATAAAAATACAAATTGGCCTCTATATAATTGTAAATATGAAGCTTTACTTCATTATTTATTTAAAGATATAGATAGAAATGTGGTCATAATTAATACTGACTTTTTGGAATATCTGAGTAGGAAAGCAAACTACAAATTATTGAATATACAGGTGGTTATTGCTATGAAGATTGCATGTCATTATGCCACACTATATGATTACTACACTCAAAATGGTGAAGTAATCTTCTAAGATATCTTTTAAGGTAGATGAAAATTGCTGTATTTTTAGTGCAGAGGCTTATGCAATATTCCAGGCAATATTTATTATACATTGAGAATTTAGGTAAATGTAAATATTTAATTATAACAGATTGTAAAAGTGTACTAATGGCACTTAAAAACAATAATTTACATTATAGAACAAACTATATCTTATCAGAGGTTAAGAGAATTGTGGTACAGCTATTGGAAGGATGTAAGCAGAGAAAAATAGCTGGTATGCTTCAATGCAGCAAGACTTACATGTTGTTCCATGGTATAACTTAATTTAGGAATGTGATAATAGGAAATTTGTAACCACCATTGTTGTACCACAAAGCAGGTGTAGTTATTGTAATGCTTGTGTTGGCCTGTTTCATCATCCTGTTCTTGTGGTCAAGCTTTTTGTCAGCAGCAGTGCCATAACTGGAGCGGTGCCAGCAGTGCCTAGGCACACGGCGCATACTCTGGAGGGGCGCAGAAATGATCAGACTGGTATCTACTTTTATATCATGTATGGTAGCTAGTAGGTATATTTTGTTTTATTGCGAACATGGTGTAGAAGCGCACTACTGAACTATCTAAATCTTTATAACATTTTCAAGCAATCTTGAAACAACAATACATGTAAAGGTGGAGTATCGGTTTCATACATTTAGTATGATAATGTTCACAATAGTGTTGTGATGGTTTACGTATGAAACCGATACAGATCTGACGCGTCAGTTGTCATCTTATGACATATCAGACAATATAACACATATAAACAAAAGTACATACTTATGCAGTTATTTTCAATGATATCTCAAAACAAAATAAATCTCCAATAAAAGAAATTATTTGTTATAAAAATAATAACAAGGAAAACACATGACAGATCTAAATTAAAGATTACTAAATAGTTACTTTGTAAACTTGGCCTTTTAGGAACGCTTCCAATATTTAACGCATTTAACAGTTTCTTATGTTATTCCAATAATAATGATAAATGAAGCAATATATGATTGTATATCATTTCTGAATTAAAACACATTACTACATATTCGGTTGAAGAACTAAAATACATGAAGCTGATTTGAGTATCAAATATTCTGCAGATATAAATGCCACAGAAATTTGGTCCGTAATAGAAACTTTGAAGAGTCAAGTTGAAGCATCTACATTATTTGATGAATATGAATGTCAGTCAAGTATGGGTCTTCTCAAAGCACTAGTGGAACTGGATTTAAAGGATATGTTTTCTAATGTAGTAGTCACTATAAAGATATTTTTATCGATGCCAGTGACTGTAGCTTCTTGCGAGAGATCATTCAGTAAAATAAAATTAATAAAAGCGTACCTACGCTAGACGATCGGTGAAGAAAGATTGTCTGGCTTAGCGATTTTGTCGATTGAACGCGAGATAGCACGGCTCCTGTCACATGAAAATGTAATCAACGACTTGGGAATGACAAAATCGCGGAAAGTAAATCTTGAATTAATCTTAATGTAAGGAAAGCCTTGGGTTGTTTCATTTCTGTATTTCGGCAAATATTTTTGAATAAACAATTTTTATCTTAAAGAAATATACTAAGTAGTACTTATATACTTTTGTAAAAAATAAATAAGATAGATTTATTTGTATGCACATTTGTCCATTTTATTTTGAAAGCCTGCGTCGAGCATTTTTCAGAGGTGCAGTTTTAAAAGGTCGCACCAGCTGCATAAAACGCTACTTACGGCACTGGATGCCACATCCAAAATGAATTGGAAAAAACGTAACGGAAGGCCAAAGTTATTCTGGATGATTTTGATCAATGCATTGTTCGTAAAAAAAATGTATACTGCGATACGTTTTTTATACAAGTGGAGTTTTCACCCGTGGGAGAGCCATGCTGAAGCATAGCTGACACACTAATTGGGCCCGCTCGTCCGAAGTGGTACAACGGGCTCACAGAGTACTTAGCGTTAAACAGTTCTCGTATTGTTTCGCAGAGTGAGTGAGATATCGGAGGCACCATGCCGCTTAAGTGACGTAAAAAGCAGGCAACACAACCAATGCGGACTGTGGCGCAGATGTTCATGGGCGACACTGTTCTCTAACCATATAGGAGATTCATCTGCTCCCTTACATCCGCTGCTCTGCTTCCATCTTTACTAAATGTATTTCACTTATATAGGATAAAAATGTTAACAATCTTGAGACAATTGACATTATTTTTTAAGGCATAGCGGGAAACGGAGCTATCGTCTCTCCTATATAGTAAGAAATCAGCCCCGCCACAATTTTCGCTGTGGTTGTGTTGCCGGCGTTTTAGTCGTCGCTGAAGCAGTGTTTTTACTTAAAAATCTATAAAAACATCAATTTTTTTATAATTTAATTAACTTAAGCATAGAGCGATAATTAGGTTTCAAAAGGATTGATTTGTGATAATTTAGTAATAAAAACACACAGATAAGATTCAAAGACAATATTTATTAGTTACCACCGGTTCGTAATGTCGCCTCTGATGAGAAGAATCGGCAAGAAACTCAACAGTTACTCTTTTGCAATATCATTTACAACAAAATACACACAAACAGGCAGAAACAAATATTACATCATTCAGTTAACGAGATATGGTGTCTTACATTCACACGCTTAATTATCGGGGGCTGAATAAACAATTTGTACACTGACTACAAACACACAATTTCTGGAAAATATCCGGAAGAGATATTATGACAGTGGCAATTTATTTTAAAGGAAGCACGAGAGTTGAAAAACATTTCTTACTAACTCCAGCACTTTTTGAATACAAATAATATATTGAGATATATTAATGTAATAGATTGGATTATTTTAAAAATCCAAACATTTATTATTAAGAAAAACATCGGAAACGCCGCGCACCTGAAGTAGAACTACTTGCGCTAATATTATAAGATCAGATGACATTTTATTGCACACGAAAAGAAACATATACAGATATTGGAAGATTATATCAAACCGGAAGTAAAACGGGCGGTGACTTTACATACTTTCCCAAAAAGCATAGCAACCAGTCGATGTATAAAATCAAAATTCCCAGCAAACTTTAAAAACAAACAACCAACACCACCATTCTTACATTGAAATTATGTTTAAAATACTCAGCGTGCTAAAATTTAAAATTATTAAAATCAAAATATAATAATCAAATCAAATAATTAATAAAAAATCAAATAATATATAATAATCAAATCAAATAATTTATTAAAATCTAAAATAAATATCAGTCTAATACTGCACATGCGTTCAGACGTCGGATGAATAAGTCATTGTTAAATATCAGTGTCTCCTTTCAACGTGAGCCGGGATGAAAAGGACTGAGATCAATCGGAAGACAGCTGAAACGGTCTAACGGTAACGAGACTAAATGAGTATGCGGTGGCAATTATTGTGCCACCGTTGATATTACTACTTAAAACATAAATAAACAGTGTTCCTAGGCCGTCTTGTTCTCAAATGTTAATGTATGGTATGAATTTAATGAACAACCATCCGATTGGCCTAGAATAGAGAAACTAACAACGTCCGCGAGACGTATTTCAAATCATAACAAACACTATAATATCTGACACTGTTAACTATTACATACGCCCCATCGTAAGAGGCGACTAAAGGACACTTCACTGGAAGGTGGGCAGCAGCCCTTCCGAGTAGAAGTCATTCCGAAGGCATTCGTTTTTAGATTTTATAATAGTTAAATTTAAGAAGTAGAATTAAATAGAAGAAATTAAATAGAATGTAGGACAAAAATATGTAAACGGTCTGTGTAAACGTTAGAACTTCAAATCTAACATACTGAAATGTGTAAAAAAAAACTATTACATACGGTCTCGATATAGTTTACCTAATTATATTCTAATTTAAAATGAGGATTAGCCCCGCATTTTAATCTCAAATTATAAGTGATTCCGATACTATGTGTGTTAAAATGACGAAGACAAAACCGATAAGATTAGTGATTTGTCAACGTTACTTTAAATTCTAATGTAATATCAATATTACATAATAAGGTCATTAATATTTGAGAGCTAATCAACATTAGGGAGTCGGGCGATCAGGTAATACGTGGGGCAATTTTTAATACATCAAGTAACGCGCCGTTATATTGTACTTGTAGCAGCACGGCATTAGCAGCACCGCGTTTGACCCAGCAGTGTGGAAGCGAGACAGGAGGGCCAGAGGAAAACCTCCCACAGTGCTGCCTCTAGTCAAACCCGGCGGTAACGGTGCAGCGCTCG
>DWCF01006533.1:0-12232 GCA_018230265.1 Delias oraia | reverse complement strand
CTAATAAACCTTTCAATTTAACAAATCAAAAACACTTCAAAAAATTTTGAACCATATTAAGTTTTTGCTTCAGTAGTTGACACATCAAAATCTGAAAAAAATAGTATAATTAGAATTACTGAAACTTCTTTGTAAAATTGTTTCTAACTAAAAGCATGCCAAATATATGATTGTTATTATTATGTGATATCAAACAATATGTATGTGGTTGTAATAAAAGTCTGAAGTTAAAAAACCAGCCTCTAAATAAAATTCGGAAAGGTCAGACATTAACAATGCAAAACAATTACAGACTACAGGCGAACCGTGCGCCTTAATTGTCCGATTGTCCGTCTATTTCATTATTTTATATATACGTTATGAAACTATTAATGTGTCAAAACTGAAAGATATTATATTATTATATATTATATTACATATGGTTATTATATTTTAGTTAGGTTTACAATTATACTATAGTTTCTAGAATAAGTCATGTAGTTATTGCGACTATTCCAAAATTACAAAAGGAGAGATTTGTTTTTTTCGTTGAATTATATAGACTTCAAAACGATTCGATGGATTTGTAAAGTACTTAACTATTGGGAAATTACGTTATTTTTTAGTGAATATATAATATATTGTATTTTTATTTTGATAATGTATTTTTAAACTAACGACCCGGTACATACTTTGCTACGAATAAAAATTTTCAATTTCACAGCAAAATCCACATTAACAAAATGATCCGTCTTATATTGAGTTCATTTATTACAAAAAATGTGATAAATTAAGAACCGCTAGACCGATTTTGTGTAAACTTCACGTACCTAAACCATATATTAAATAGTCCAAACAAAAACGTAAAACTGTCCGAAACATTTGATTTCATTCTTTATTTTCGAATTTACAACGAAAAGTGGCATTGATTTTTATATATATTAGTGGACCCGGCAAACGTCATCCTGCCCTTTACGCAACTACTTTTTCACCCGTGGTAGAACCATACTGAAGCATATGTGGACGCACTAAAAGGGCCGGCTCATCCGAAGTGATACCACGGAATCGCAGAATACTCAACGTGAGACGGTACTTACGGCGCCATGCGTAATGTGAAAGACATTTTATTTATTTCAAATACCAAAAGCGATAAATGCATCTATTTTCATTTAAGAATCAATTTATTACTACCGAATCTGCGTGCATTTAAAATAAATTATCAATTTTTATCGTAGTTATATTGCACTATTTTATTTTTAATGGCTTACAAATAAAGTATAGATATATAATGATGTAAATTTTTTTATAGCGCTATTTAAGATAAACATTTCCACCATACATTACATATGTGTAACTTGAACGGTTTTGGCAGCGCACGCCAGAATAACTCACCAATGGTAGATTTTTCCTACTTATTTGACACTTACCGTCATAGTTTGGACAATCCACGCAATATACTTTTATAAATTGTATGCCTATGTGTTATTCTGATATATAAGCTATATTATTTTAAATTTTGATTAAAATCTATTAAGTAGTTTTTGCGAGAAAGTGGAGCAAACGTGGGAAGTTTGTATGGATGGATATCCATTCAAATTTTCATGTTTATAATATTAGTACTTTAATATATATCATATATAATATCAGTAAATTAACCCATTACCCGTGATGTAAAAAATACGTAACGAGAACGAGAACCTATATGAGGTAGAATTTATAATTTCTACTATTTAAAAATCAGTGGAAAGCCAAGAGCTTAGTATCATTTCAACCATAGGACGTCCACTGCTGGCCATAGGCATCCCCCTCGGACCTCCATCGGGGTATTTGCCATAATCGCCACACTTGGCTTGCTAATATGAAATAATAAATACTGAATTGAGCTTACTATATCGAACAAATTTTTTTTTAATGGAAACTGTTCACCTAGGGTAAGTGTTTCTCCACCTATGGATACCTCTATCAGTGCCGCGGGTGTGTTGCCGGACTTTAAGAAATATATACGCTCTTTTCGTACACACTTATATTAGTTCCATGTATTTTTCTAGTTTGACCTACATAAAGCTAAATTTATAATAATAATTGTGGTTTTCCACAACAACCAACCTTTATCAATGGTTATTAGATATCTCCACGTAATTATCATATCTATAAGGTACCAATGTATAGGGAAAACTGGGGCAAAATTAATGAGATTATTAACTTTATTTTTTCAAAAAGCTATTTAACCTATCCCATTAATTTTATAATAAATGTATACGTATAATTTTGTTGTATAATTATATTTGTATACTTCATCGAGTTTAAGAAGTAAAACTTCAGAAACTTAACATATTATAAATAAATAAAATAAAATATTAGTAAAAGCCGTGGCTTTGCAGAAACATAAACTAATAAAAATATTGGATATATTCATCAAAGTGATATAAAATATATTTTAAAAAAAAACTTAAAATAACAGTAAAATAACGTATTATGTGAAATGAAAGAAAAGAAATCAAAACTTACAATACTAGTTTGTACTGTGGTCCTCTTAGTGACATGGAAAAAATGTGTATAAATTGAACCAACTCAAAGATATATTCATTGTTACAGTGGCAAATATATTTGTGAATTTAATAATAGCAATTGCTATATTATTTTTATTAAATAGATAAAAAATAACAATGTCGTCGGAAATTAAAATTCAAGATGAAGTTGCAGCTGTTCGTAATCTTCAGGAATATCTCAGAATAAACAGTGTTCAGCCGAATATAAATTATGGTATGTATTCTTCACTGAATTACTATAATATTTAATTTATAATCAATTCCTCAAAAGTTGAAACGAAATTTATATTTTTTTTCTTTGAGAAAAGGAAATAAATTAAATGAATACAGTACATGCACTGCTTCACTCTGGTGTTCTGTCAGCCCATCCCAGTCCACGGGTCCAATACCACGGGTAAGCCCTACCAAAGAAAATAAATTATCAATCTTATTGTGACCGGAGTTCGAACCCGGTACCACTGGCTTAGGGGCAGTTTACAACTGTATTTCACGTTTCATTCGTACCCTTTAAGTCTTTTTTATAGTACAGCGGACAAAGTAGCAGGTGGGTCTCGTATGTGGTAATAGAACACCGCCGCCCATGGACAACCGCGCCTCAGTCCGCGCATTTGTTGTGCTGCCGGCTTTTTACGCCACTTAAGCAGCATTTTTAAAGGCCTTCGATTTTTAATTCACGTTGAGTATTCTGTGAGCCCGTGGGATCAATTCAGACGAGCCGGCCAAATTAATGCATCCACATATGCTTCAGCATGCCTCTCCCACGGGTGAAAATCGTTTTTAGTTGAATATATATCGATAATATACAAACTTAATTGTACATATTAGAAGTGGCATTTGTAATTTTCTAGACCAATGTCTGGTGTACCTTCGTGATCAAGCTTCAAAGATTGGTCTACCGGTTCAAGTGTATGAAGTGGTGCAGGATAAACCTGTACTTGTGATGACCTGGAATGGAAAAGAGCCAGATCTACCGAGCATACTTCTCAACTCCCACATGGATGTAGTACCAGTATTTGAAGTAAGAAACGTTTTGAATTTAATCGAGTTTTTTTCTTTTATGTTTCACCTTACTATTTAGAATTGAATTAATTTATTAATAACTACATACTACTCTGTTGACAATCTTTTTTGATCAACTTTATCAACCAATAAGATGTTGAAACCATCGAAAGCTAACTACAAGTTATAAACATAAAAAAACAGCATAAAAACTATAAATACAGCATAAGTATAAAATAATGCAGCATATAGTAAATAGTGGCGTAAAAATCCGGCAACAGAACCAACTCCAGTACTGTGGAGGGTTTTCAATGAGCAGCGGTGTTCTCTTACCACATAAGAGACTCACCTGCTCCGTTGCCCGCTATTTCATAAAAAAGTATCTACAGAAAAGCTACTTAAAATATGTATAAAAATTGTTTTAGAAAAGTTGGACATACCCACCATTCGAAGCTCGCGTTGTGGATGGAATAATATATGGACGTGGTGTTCAGGACATGAAATCTGTAGCTGTTCAATACTTGGAGTCTATTAAAAGGCTGAAGACCAAGGGCATTACTTTGAAGCGAACAGTTCATTTGAGTTTTGTTCCAGGTAATTAAATAATTAGTGAAATTTGTTGAAAATAAATCAAAAAAGACACAATTCACTCGTATTAAAAAAATTGAAGTGAACCAATAAAGTTAGAGTTGTTAATTAATACGTATTTTAATGATTTAGACGAAGAAGTCGGAGGAGTAAAAGGAATGGCACAGTTTGTTGAATCGGAACATTTTAGAAAATTAAATGTTGGGTTTGCTCTTGACGAAGGTCTGGCCAGCGACACCGACAAATATATATTTTACAATGAAGAAAGAACCATTTGGCGTAAGTATTAGCTAGTTTAAAAATTGTTTTAATTTCAAAAATGCTCAATATATCAAAAGCAAAATTAATCAATTTCTTGATTTCTGTTAATATATGGCAAATTTTCCTACGCAGATGTTACTGTGATTTGCCCAGGCAAGTCCGGGCACGGATCTTTACTGTTACCAGATAACTGTGGTGAAAAGGTAATATTACTAATTATTATACTGTATAAAATTATTATTATTCAAAAATGAAATCTAATCAATACTAAAATACTTATTAAATATAAGTTAACATTTAAAACAAAAATGTATTTGTACAATTTCTACGATTTTATAGATTCGCTACATCATAGACAAATTTATGGACCTACGTCAAATGTCTAAAAAGAAATTGGAAGATAATCCTCAACTGACCATTGGTGACGTTACATCCATTAATCTTACTAAACTGCAGGTAATTCAAATGCATAAACCACTGTACGACCCAATTGAAACGCTAAAAAATCCTATAACTACATTATCCAGTTAAGCAATAAATAACTATTATATCTAATTTGTTCAGAAAAATATTACCTTATTAAAATGTATGTAGGCAGTCGTTTTGCCTGTGTAGTAGTGGTAGGCGGATCAAAATATTTAATTTTATACGTATTGATTCATTATTTACAGGGTGGTATTCAAGAGAATGTTATACCTGAGAAACTTGTCGCTAGCTTTGATTTGCGGTTAGCCCTATCGGTGAATTTGGTGGAGTTTGAGAATATGGTATGTTAGAAGAAGAAAAAAATACGCATTGCAGGTCTTAGATAAATATATTATTTATGAGCCTCGTAGCTAAGTGGTTTTATAAGTCTACCAAGAACTGAAAAGCATCGGATTAGAATCCCGGTCCGAACATTTATTATTTATTCGGTCTTTGGAAGGGCTTATGTCATGACAGTGGCCGGGCGAGTGTCTGAACTCGGTGGCATTCGTGGGATGCCGCGCTGAAGCATATGCTGACGCAGAAATTGAGCCGTCTCGTCCGAAGTGATCACAGAATACTCACCGTGATGCGGTGCTCGTACTATGTTTCACTGAGTGAATGAGGATATCGGAGATCCTTGAAATTATGTCGCTTAAGCGGCGTAGAACCAAAACGCTGACTGTGGCACGGTTGTTCATGGGCGGCGTTGTCCTCTTACCATATAGGAGACCTGTCAACTCCGTTGTACGCTATACCATAAACAATAAAATATATTGGTAAGTGCTCATGATTATCAACCTTCTAAAGTACACGGGTAGGTACAATTAACTATACGTGTTATCATTTAGTTAATCCATTTAGAATTTGATATGAGTCTTTTTATATTTACATAGATTAAAAACTGGTGTACGGAAGCTGGATCCAACGTAACGTACGAGTTTGTTCAAAAAGACGAATATGTAGCCCCAACTCCTATTGATTCCTCCAATGCCTATTGGATGGCTTTTAAGACTGCTAACGAACAACTGTGAGTTCACTGAATAAGGTTGTTTACAAATTATAGTTGTATTACAATAAATAATTGTTTCACAATTGTTACCAGTAGACTACCAATTGATATTATTTGCTAAAGAGAATTTGTTTTTCAGTGGTATGCAGTTAGAACGTCGTACATTTCCCGGCGGCACTGATTCTCGTTTCATTCGTAAAAAAGGCATTCCTGCTTTGGGATTTTCACCTATGCGGCGCACAACTCCGGGTCTTCATGAACACAATGAAAGCCTTCAAGTATCTGTTTTTTTAGAAGGTATCAAATCATATGAAACCATAATTCCTGCTCTTGCTAATATATAACGGGTGGAAAATAAGTTTTAGGGCTAACTTGTTAACATTTAACTTTCTTATTTTATCTTCGATTGTTTTTCATACTACTTAGTATGTGGACGTTCTAGTATTACGTAATTTACGTTTTTTACGTCACCCCCTAACACCGAAAAGTGGCTAAAACACCTTATCCTATTTGCGATAATAATACTAAATCAATAAAACAGGATTGCTCCAATAAATTAAAAATACAAGATATTGGTATTTTGTATTCTATTTTATTATAAAAAAAGAAACGATATCACGTCACCCGTTGTAATAGACCTCTGTAAGGCATCGTAACTTTTTACGAGACCTCTCGTCCTCCGTAATTGCGTTACGTAATACTTGATCGCTCCCTATGACAATGTATTTTAATTTCCAAATTACATGTTATATTTATTAAATGAATAATTTATATGAAATCAGTGTTTTTATTAAAGAAAAAATATATGACACCTTATCTTCATCTTTTTTTGACATACATAGAATTTTTCATAGAAATTATCATCAAACAATTGAATTTAAATTTAATACGTATTTTCAAAAAAAAGTTGTAAGATAATGAGAGAGATGTTCTTTTTAGCTGACCTTCAAAACAAATTTACGCGTTCACCGCTAAAAAGTTCTCTTTGTCTTTCGAGAGAGATTGTCACACCCCATTGTGGACCTCAGCGAGTATCGGAATACTTGGAGGTAACATTTCCAGTGATGTTCAATTTTGCGGTCATCTAGAGGAAAAGGCCAAATTAGGCTCCAAAGGTTAGGAGTAGTCAATAGGGCGAAGCGGTACCTACTTCACTTCTGGCCGTCGCTTTCAACTTTATAAGCATACTAACCTGCTGCCTCCTGATTTTTTTTTAATTTTCATGATTGGTAGTTGTCAACATATTAAGATAATAAATTACAAATTGACGTAATAATCGTTATTTCATTGTTATTTAGCTCATTAAAAAACAAATAAAAATATATTTTAGTAAATTAGATGTATTTTGATATAATATATTACAATCTTAATAGTATTATATGCCGATATTCAAAGAACAGCAGCTCATTGTAATATTGGGCATATAATAATACATTTAATATTTGAAGAAATGATCATTTAAAAACAATGATGCATTGATTTTTATATTATTTATAATAATTGTTAGGTATACCTAAGGCTTATATTTTGTGTAGTCAATATTATGAACTGATATTGGCAAGCTCTATTAAAATCATATACGTTCTGTGCGTAATAGTAATAAATTTTCGATGCATTCACTATATATGTATTATATATTGTGTTAATATATTAGTAGAAAAGTTTTCGAGTGAAAATGCCATGGCCATGTTTTACTGTCGCAATAATTAATCAACCGCCATTAAATTAAATAGCTGCTTAAAACGTTTCTCAAATGATCATAATAACATCTCAAATATTTAAATAACAGCTCAAAAAGTAGTTCCCTTTACAAAAATAAAGGTACAGATTATATTTTGGAACGAAGTTCTTTACGACAGACTTGAAGGAGGTAGGGATTTTGCTATACGACCAAACTGAAAAAAATGTGATAGTAAAATCGTAAGAAAACGTCCGTGGAATGAAACCATTAAATGCGCGACCGAACTGAAAAAAATGTGATAGTAAAGCCGTAAGAAAAAGTGAGACTTGCGTAGGCGCGATAGTCGTACACACAAGCGAGGTATTTGTATAAAATAGAATCACAAACATATCTATCATATTTTAGTTACCACAAGCCAATAATTTCAAGAATAGAATTTAATGACGAGACTGATTAATAAGAATTACTTATAATAAACATTTTTGTAAATGTGTCGTAATTTTCAAATTGTGTCGATTCTGCATTAGCCAAAGAAACTTATTTCCTACCTGGTGTTTCATAACACCACATCTTAATTTTATTTTATATATATACTGCTCACAGAATACTCAGCGTAAAGCGGTAGTCACACTTGAAACAGTACCTCTACTGTGTTTCGCTGAGTGAGGCTAAAGGAGGCCCTTAAAATGCCGCTTAAGCGGCGTAAAAAGCCGGCATCACAACCAATACGCGGAATGTGTCGATCGGCGGTATTCTCTTACTATATAGAAGATCCACCTGCTCAGTTGTCCGCAATTTAATAAAAATTAGTAATTTTTAAGTAAACAATATTTCTACTGAACTATGATAGCTGACAGAACAAACTGGCACATACACGTCACATCGAATTTTTGACAATAGATTGTGTATAATGTATTTTAAACTACATTAATGTGCAGTCGGTACAATTATTTTTGCTTCGCATTTCAAGTTATTAAATTTAATTACAATAAAACGATTAAATTTAATTGTATCATATAACTAAAATTGAGATCACGAATTTCCGATATAATAAACCTGATCATAAATATGACTTAACAATTATAAAGTGGAACATTGTCTTATTACCTATAATCTATGTGATACCTACCTACATCCAGAAAAGTTGAGCATGGCTAACCTATTGACGTTACCTGATGAAATATTAATCATTATTATACGTCTATTGGATGTAAAGTCAGTGCATACTTTATATGAACTATGTAGCAGATTCCAAGAAATTATTCGTAATTATAAAGTAGTGAAGATATGTCACATGTCCTGTAACAGAATGTCTTCAGCCCACTTCCTGCACATACCGTTTTTTAAGGATATTGCACAATCAATTCAAGAACTGAATTTATCATGTGTTGATAATTTGGACAAAAAAACTTTATTACCTGCAATGAAAAGCCTAAGGAGTTTAAGATCAATTGATGTGTCTTGTACAAAAGTAGGAATTAATGACTTTTTAAACATCTTTAATCATTGTCCTACAATAATAGAGGTAACAATTGATTCTATATTTGACAAACGAAATTCAAGACCTTTACAATGTATACACAGTAATGTTTTATTAAAGTGTCAGGATGTGTTTAAAAATTTTAAAAGAATTCACTTTGTGGGATCACTAAATAATTTAATTTTTAATAATTATACAATGTTTATGTTACAAAAAACTAAAAATATTATATTGCAATACAGTATTTCTCCATTACAAAAGCAGGTTTATAACAGATTTCCCTGTATTTTTTCTCCCATAATTTTTCATAAATTTTTTATTGTCACAATTAATACAGAACATAATATTCGCTCAGTAAATGATCCATATTTTCCTCGAATATTAAATAAGTATGAGTTCATAATCATTACACTATCAACAAGTATAACTAGATTTTATTGCACACCATTGTTTGTAAATTTTTTCAAAAAAAAATTTGATCTATTTCCATCACAATTAGGATCCTTTTATTGCCAGTATCCAGCTTCTAGAACTGTATTATTCTTCTGGAACAAAGATACCAATAAATTTAATAATACATTTTACAGATGCTTACTAAAACAACTTCAACCTTATTTTGTTCACCATATTAATGTATCTGGGAAAGAACAAGTGCCATCCCTATATGAAAGATTTTGTGTAAAGCTTGACGAATCTCACTTTCAAAATTCCACAAATAATTCTGATAGTGACGAACCACTTTTAAAGAAAAATCGAATAGGTCCATCTAACGTTTTGATTGATTATGATTATATATTTAAGGATAAGGATAAAATAAACTTATCAATGTGCTTCAATTTCACTTCAAAACAATATCCAATAGCCTTGTCACCAACTTCTAACTTTTTATCAAAATTAACATATTTAAGTTTAACAGGGTTAGTAGCATATAGTGCTGGCTTTTTTAATGTCTTATTTAGATGCTGTTTTCAATTAGAAACAATAAATTATGAAGATTGTCGACATGTTAATTATATTAATTATATAGCACGATCGATGCCTTTAAGCAAATCAATTAAGAATATTAGATTATCAGGGAAGAGAATTGATGGCAAAATATTGATTACATTTTTAAGCCAATGTAGAAGTTTGGAAAATGTTCATATACTAGAATTAAGCCCTGAAAATTTTGAACTTAATGATTATCAACCATTGATTCAAAATTGTAAGAATTTGTATTGCTTACACATATATTCAAATGTAAATAAAAGTCTGATTAGAAAACAATTAATGAATTTAAATAAAAGTAAATTAAAATCTCAACAGCATATCTTATCTGTTAATATGATCAATATGAATATGGAAAAAGGACTTCTCAGTAATCCCTTCGCAAGTGTCTTTAGTTTTTAAAGTAATTTTTATGTATTTTAAATTGTTTGAATTGATTTTAATTAATTTCTTGTTAAATATGTAAAACTTTTTATAATGTATATATTTTATTTACATGGCAATAAAATTTGGTAATGCTGAATTTTGTGGCTTGAATTTTCTAAACTAAACTCAGGTACCAACCTTTAGCCCTTAATTATTCGCACAAAGAATATTACATCAATGCTCGCATGGGGTCTCAGATGACCTCACATAGTAGGAGTATAGAAACAAGTAAATTGAACTATTATTTATTTGGTAATATATATAAAGTAATAACAGGAAATACCAACTAATTAGACAAAAGCAAGTCAAACTAATATAATTCTTAAGAATTAACGCACAGCTATTAAGATGCAAAATCTAAGGCATCAGAACAAATATGAAACGTTGAAATTTCTAAAACGAAACTTTTTACGCTATTTCATTATTTAAAGCTATAAAAAACGTATTTGTTTACCTAACATACAACAATATTTCATAATTCACAAAAAATAATATAAATTAAACTTTTTTTAAAATATTAATATCTACTACACGCACGGGGTGACCACTCAAGAGTTACGCGACGACTATCTCTTCCACTTCTATAACTTGGTCGCTACCAAAATACAAACTTAGACGGCCATTATGAAGCTACCGAGAGCGCGGGGCAAATAGGTCCGCGCCAAATGCTTCACTTTTTAATCCAAATATGCTTTGACCCCATCGGAGTATTTAAGGGTTAAGTATTAGATTTTTAATATAATATACGTTAAAAGCATTTCTTCTTAATAAAAATATGAGAAGATTATGAATACGATTTCAAATTAGTATTTTTTAAATAAAATTGTCAAATCTTTTAATAGTTTATTGAGTTTGACATCGAGAATCGAGATTAAAATTTTGCGCGTAAGCCCTAGTCTCCCAACTCAGCACACCACAGACGATATATCGATTACGAATTTAATTATTGTGAGATGAAATATACAATGACGAATTGATGCGACATTTATCAAATGAATTTTTGAATTTGAACCTATAAATTTCCTTTACTAATAATAGTAATTAATTAAATTCATTTTCACGCTACTGTTACTACGCGGGTTACTGGGCTACCTGCCCAGTAACCCGCGTAGTAACAGGTCTATGGCACAGTTAACCTCGAGAAAGAGACGTTTTGATTTGTATCTAACTTTGAGAAATGACCATATTCTTTCTCGTCATTTTTGTAAATATTATCTTATTAACTCCGACACAACTGTCATCCTTAGACAAACAGCCAAACTTATAGAAGCCAAAAAATAAATAATAAGCAGAATATTTGTAATATTGTATAGTGCGTTCGTTTAATCAAAGCATATCAAAATTTCGAAATGTTTGAAAAACTTTTTGTTACTGTTGGCACCACCAGATTTGACTTACTATGTAATTTAATAATAAAACCATCTATTATACAGGTCTTGAAAAAAATAGGTTGTAGAGAAATCACCTTCCAAATTGGTAACAGTAATTTTATCTCTGATGACTATGAGTTGGATGGAGTAAAGATTCATTGGTACAGATTCACAAAATCTATAGAAAACGATATACAGGATGCAGACTTCGTAATAAGCCATGCTGGTGCTGGAAGTGTTTTAGAAGTTTTAGAAGCCAACAAACCACTCTTAGTTGTTATAAACGAGGATCTTATGGATAACCATCAACTAGAATTAGCAGAACAAATGCAAATGGATGGTCATTTATATTATTGCACTTGTAAAACTTTACTGTATACCTTGGAAAGAATAGATTTTAGATTATTAAAACCATTACAAAAAGCTGATCCAAAC
>DWCF01006532.1:0-12235 GCA_018230265.1 Delias oraia | reverse complement strand
ATATCGTATCCACGTAGTCTTAGTCTTGTTTTGACTATTTCCCACGTATATCGTATCCACGTAGTCGTAGTTCTTTCGATGTTACGTCGCGTACTACCTGCAAATTATTATATACACTAAAACAAAACCTTCATTTTCTGGGAAGTTGGATAAAAAAAGCTATTGAATAACAGGTATAACTTATCTGCGATCTCATTAAATCAAGGAAACGACTGCTAATTAATCTATGAGGCCGAGATATCACTTTGGACAAGCCGGCCCAATCAGTGCGTCATCACTCACCCAAAATACAGTATTACGAAACTGAAAGTCACCGTGAAGTTCTTCCAAGGATCGAATAAATTTACAAATTAAATTACAAATTGTATTCACGCTAGAGATCGAACTCCGTACGCATAACATAATCATAAAACATGAACCACTCAACTCATATTCAATTGAAAGACCCATATTAAATATTTAGTTCTAACGAAATTAGCATCGATTAATATCCTCCATTTTTCTTTTATTACTTAAATAAATAATTTTTCTATATTTAAGATTATGTGATAGTCCAAAAACTGGTGAATTAAACTCTGCAACACGATAAAAGCGATTTAGGCCATATAATTATACATGTAAAGCATTGTATAGATAATTTACTACTACAAGAAACATATTTTTTTAACATTCCTATTTGAAAATTCATCAACTATGCTTAGGCAAACGACATAAAGCCCAGAATGTGATAACACAGACCTTAATAGCCCACATAAGGTCATCCTACTTGTTCATTATGCTTCTGATAGAGATAGCATATGCGACTATATTGTATAGGCTTTGCCTCTGGTTAACTCTGGTTTTTAATATGGGAGCCTACGGGCCGTCCATTAATCGCATGAGTTTTAAGAGCCTCCTATTTTACAAAAATCATGAAATATCACAAGGTCCTCTTACTTTCTGGTAAATATTTATTTATTATCAATGATACTTTATTTCAGAATATTAAATGATTATAATTTTATCTGTATTTAAAGACAATATTTGAAACAATTTAACATTTTCTGTTGATACTAGAATACACATTATGAGAAAGTTTTAAATCTTATCTCACAACACTAAAGAGGGTGTGTTAAAAGATCCCAAATAAAAAAGGTCATCTGAGTAATGGGCGGGCCCTAACAAAAAAATAACAAATATGAATTTTCCTTCGTAAAATCCATTCTAATAACACCATCGGTTAGTCTAAATTGTTAAGCAATTCGATATGGTATCCCATCACATTTGTTTAAAAATTTACGTTCAATCCACGTTTTATATAATATATAATTATACAGGTAGATTTTTGAAACAGGACATTATAGTCAAACCAAAAGTTATTATAATCAGTACAGTCACACATTACTTTTAATATTCTGAATAGAATCAACTGACTATATAAAAAAATATAAAAAAACAAATCATTATCAGCCTATTTAAGTGATAAAAAATTTTTTACATTAATATTTTATGGAAAACGATGGATCAAAATGAAACATTTTGTTAAACAACACAATTTCGTAATTTTCAAATCCTTTTGAATGTAAAAGGCCATTGTCATTTAAATGAAATGTCAAAAAATTAATCATTTTGTAAAAACAACCACAAAACAGCAGTAATGTTTATATTTCCTGCATTTGTAACATGTATTTTTAAAAAAACAAACGGATAAAAAAAAATAAAAATGTATTATGAAAATTCAATATAATAACTAAAAATATATCTACAATAAAATATATTTACAAAGAGCTATAAGAAAATAAAACTTTTTACATAGCATTAAACTATTTTAAACCATGTACTTTATATTATTAAGTCGATTTTAATAACACATTACAAATGTCTCGCTAAGAATGCTTATATATGCTTTAGCTACTTAGAGAGAAATGTCACTAGATTTCAACCCTTAGATAATATCAGAATAAGCGTATGAAACTAAATTGGCCTAGTTAAAACTAAATATGCAACAATAAAATAAATTAAATGGACATACAATACTGTCAATTTTTTATATATTAACATTAACTGAGACGGTTGCGCGCGCACAATATATAAAGACGATTTTTAAGAATTTCTATTTCATCTTCGCCAACCGCGTTTTATATTAAAATACTATCCAATGTCATCAAATTGATTAAAATTTATTGAAACATCAAAAAGAATAGTTGATTAAATTTTTTTGGCTCTAGATACTGGCTCTTAAGTCTTCGTTGTAGCAGAAGGAAAATTTATCTATGGTTTATAGAGAATTTTCACATGACAATTAATTACTAAATAATATATATTGTAAAACAGTTTATGGTTAAAACTCTATTCAGTTTTATGTGTAAAATGAATACAATTTACACATAAAACTACTAAAGTACAGTTTTTTAGTTGCGATGTAGATAGTTGCGATGACGCCAAATAAACTCTTACGTGAGTAGACGTCAAAGCCAAGAGAATCTTTTATTACAATAAAAAGTGGCGCGCATATTTCGAAATATATAGACACTTAAGATTTATCTAAAAGCACACCAGTTTAAGTGAATGCAACATACATTTCCACTAATATTTGTATTCAATACAAGACATTAATTAAATATATAGATTGATCTAAGTCCCAAAACGTGTCGCTATACTTAACCTAATCGTGATAACTGTCAAACGTCAATGCAGCCTCAGCAAGACTATGAAAAAAGTTCATGTTATTATTTCAATATTCGGTGAAATCACTTAAAATCGGATAGGAATGTCAATTTTGCCATCGTAAATTGCGAATAGCGCTTGGTCCTCATTTCTGTCTCTAGCTCCTCTATCCGCTGTCAAAGCTCTGTCAAATGCCAAGTCCTGACACCTGTCAGATGGACCCGCAAGCGGTGACAGTTCTCCAAATCTCACGTTTAGTGTTCCATCTTGGTCGTTCATCACTCGCGTGTCAATAAATGACGTTTGACAGCTCCCATTAGACATGCCGTCTTCGATGATTGCACTCGAGGTAGGATTTTCTGTCAGATTCTCACACAAATCGCCCGGTGTCGGATCTTTAGAAGTTTCACTATTCGATATTTCTATGTTTTCTGTCACTTTCGACACTTCCTTTCTATGTTTGTCGCGCTTAGTCGACTTCCGTCTTACGAAAATCGGCCGATCCACACACTCATCTAACATCCACACAACGTCGTCCGACAACGCATCCGTCTGACACGACCTCGAAACAATCTGTCCCTTTTTACTGAACCTCGTGTCACTTATACATTCGTCGTTCACCGGTAAATAGTTTGTTTTGAACGGGAAATGTTTGCACAGTTTAAATTTTTTTTGACGCTTGGGTTCACAAATGTCCTGCAGATCTAACACGACGAAGGCCCGCTGACTGCTGCTGGGCTGTCTCGGCTCGGGCTGACAGCTGTCATGTTGAGTGTCAGGTTGACAGCTGTCGCGCGCCACGTTCTGACAGTTGTCAGACACGCCTAATCCGTTTTCGCCGGCTCCTGTCATACAAAATCCATCGCGTCGCGGGCCTTCGTCGAAAACTTTGGGAAAGATCGCCTCTTGAGCGTTCGCTCAATCAACTTTTTAATCTCGCTTACTATGAACACGCTTGACGTCAAACACACTAGGAATATGAGATCTGAAACAAATTGCATATTCAGTATTACATAATTCATTATTTTAAAAAAATAGACAACAGAGCAGTGCGGGTCTCCTCTATGATATTATCAGCGCCGCTCATTGACAACCGCACCACAATCAGTACTTTAATTGTGTTGCCGTCATTTTATATCAGCTAAGCGATATAACCTAATTCATTTAGTATTACATTATTCATTAATATTTTTTATGTTATATAGGACAATGGATGCAGGTCGCCTCCGACAGGTATTGAAGTCCAAGGGGTCCAGTAGTGGACGTCTTACGGCTGAAATGATGATGATGATGATGATAGGACAATGGAGCAGAGATAGCGTTGGATGGACAACCGCGCCACGATCTGCGATTTGGTTGTGTTGCCAGATTTTGACACCGCTTTAATGGTATAATTAAGGGCCTACACAGTACAACGACTGTCTCACACTGGTATTCCTTAAGCCTGTGGTATCACTGCATAATAAATAATCAATGAAAAATCTTACCGTGTCCAGTGAGAGCTTCTGTTTGGAACACCCTTTGTAATGGCGGGAAGTAAATGACTAACATTTGCCCGACTAAACTCAGCGTCACAGCTATCAGAAACATTCTGGAAAAAAACATTATTTCCTTATATTAAGCACTAACAACCGACAAACCTATATTATTACTAGCTGACCCCAACAGACGTTGTTCTACCAGATATATTAAATAGTCATTAGTATTATATGTGGCATATATATCCCTATTATCAAATATATAATAAATTCTTATTCACAAATAAGGGACAGTGATACAAGAATTTAGAGTTATATAAAAGGCCTAAACAGTTCCGCTGAGTGTGTTTCGCTGGTTTTTCTCAGGTCTGTGTAGGCTTACAACCGGTAGTAGATTCAATGACGTTCAAAATTGATTGCAAATCCTAATTGAAAAAGTATTTTTGGATTATTTTATCATCATCATCAGCCTATCAAGTGCACTGCCGGACTCCACTGCTAGGCCTCCCCCAAAGACGCCCACCTGTTACGATCTTGAGCGATATGGGTCCAGCGGTTGCCCGCGACCTTCGTTAGATCGACTTTCCATCGCATGGCGGGACGTCCCACTGCGTTTTCCGGTACGCGGTCGCCACTCGAGAACCTTTCTTTTTATACATTATACACTCACTGTATTTTTATCTGAGAACCGTTAGACTTGATTATTGTCAAATATATATAAAATATAGGTATCTAAATACATTATAATATCTCACTTGTTCGAAAAGAGTCCAACCTCGAAGATCGACTTAGTCTGCGAGCGACAGGACAGAGCGTTAAACATATCGAACAAGACAAAACACGTAAAGGTCATTGTTGTATCGCGTGGCGTGATTTTGTTGTCGGACATCTGAAAAAAACAAATACGTACATTAAATTTTATAAAATCTCTCATATAAGTACAAATATAATGATTTGAGAAAGATATTTTTTTGTATTGACGGTGGCAAATGAGCAGGAGTCTCACCTAGGGCAAGCGGTCCTCCGCCCTTGCAGAACCACGCATGCGTCAGCCTTACGAAAAATATACGCTCTTTTCTTTTTAATTACAAAACACCCTTTACATTCAATTTTAATATAAATATTTATAAATCATAACATTTATATAACAACATTCGATTTAACCACAAACTTTATGGTACTTTTTATTAATTTGCTTTTTATGCTATAGCGGACAATGGAGAAGGTGGGACTGCTATATGGTAAGAGAACAGCGCCGCCCATAGACAACCGCGTCACGGTTCGCGTTGTCAATTTTTACCCCGCTTAAGCGGCATAATTTAAGGGTTTTCGTTATCCTCCCTCACTCGGTTGGTGATGGGCGGCGGTGTTCGCTTAACATATAGGAAACCCACCTGCTCCGTTGTCCGCTCTACCATAAAAATCACTGAGCGTGCCGAAAGAAGTTCCACATCAAAAATGTATTAACTAACCTCTCTATTAAACACCCAGAGCGTGCCAGCTATAATGATAGCAGCGGAAAGCAGCACCGAGAGTAACACTGCCCTTGAGATGATGCGTCTCGATGTATCTCGTGGTTTGCGTCTCAACACCTCGTGGTCTACGGGTTCAACACCTAGCGACTGGGCTGGGGGACCTGGAAGGAGTATATTATAAATGTAATAACTAAGCAATATATAAAGAAACTATATGTTTGATACTTTTACCAGCTCGCTGGTAATGCAACGAAAAAAAAATGAAACATGTTATAAAAAAATACGGATTTCTTAAAGTGCAAAAATAGATAAAATTAATAAAATATTATTGAAGGGAATGTAAATTTAAATAATTAACATCAAAATGTCGTTTTTTGTATTTTTAGTTGTTTTGTATTTTGTTGTATTTTATATAACTTGTAAATAAATATTATGTACTAAAATAAAATGTCTATTTTTTAGAGCAAGACATTGGCGTGGCGTATTTTATTTAATTTACGATTCATAAGAAGATATGTCTTATGTATGTATACGTGATCGGGACAACACAGTCAAACACAATTGAGTTTCTCTGTAAGAAAAGATTTTGATATTTTATATTACATGGAACAGAAAGTGTGTATTTATGTAGTACTTTACAAAACACAAACCTGTAAGAAAAGAAACGACATTCATAGTTATTATCATAAGTGTCTGTTCTTAAATCACAATAGATACTTAAAATACTTGAACAATAATTAAAGTTAAAAATTATGTTCTCTCTCTACACGCTTTTTAAGATTTCTTCCCGATAGATTGACACCTTAATTTATAGCAGACCACTTTATTTCTCTGTCACTGCCACTTAATCTCAGTGTCTCTGCGCGTTTGATAATTGATTTTTGCGCGGGACAATTCAAATGAAATAAAATTATACATTTTCTTTACAAATATATAATTTAACTTAATCCTTACCGTCCATAATAATATTTATCCAGAGAATCTGCATGGCATTGAGAGGATTCGGTATGCCCATAAGCGTGGCTAGAGCAATGAGCGACAACGCAGCGATCGATGTCGACAGTTGGAAGCGGACGAAGTTTCGTATGTTATAGAATATACACTTGCCTTCCTCTATTGCGGAACTGGAAATCAAAATAATTCAGTTGATAAACAGATGAAATAACAAGATAAAGAGAAGACTTCTCGAAGAAGAGAATCTTATAAAAAAATACGGATGGATAAAAAGAAATTTCATAAAAATACATGTTCAAATAGTTATTTGCTTAGGTTGTTTGACAATTGACACTTTTTATGGCCAAATAAAATGTTCATACATTCAGGTAATGGGTCGTTCACGTATTACGTAAGCACTTCCTGGCGGAGGATGTATTTGCTTTCCTTACTTTGATGACATTGCGAGCGGGGAGGTCAATATGCTGATTAGGTCATTAATTTTGTTTTGGAAATGTTATTTGTTTCCGGCCATACAGCCTTTATAGCTACACACGGTCTTAGAGCGAGACATAGGCTCGCCGTGAGTTCAATTTTTAGCCGCGACTAGCGCAGGGGCGTCTCCTGCGAGGCACGAACCTCGTCTTGGGCAGTCGCGGAGTCAAGGGGCGCCTGAGCAGCTGGTCTGAACCTCACCGGTGTGAGTCCGGCGAAATAGATAGGACCTCGCCTCTGTATCACGGCGGAAGCGGTTGTAAAGATCGGTATTCAATAAGTTATAAATACACATATATTTAATGCCACCCATATTTTCAGGAATCGAATAGGGGAATTCGGTAATGAGGTAGCAAAAACTACTGCTCATGGATTAATAAAAAAAACAAAAAATTAGAAATGTAATGTACTAATGTTTACGTAAAAATGGGATGTTAGAGCTTTGGTTACTTTTGCTGACAAGATGGGGGTAAAAATAAGATTTTTTTTAAAATTATATAATTAAATAATTAATTACAGCCATTGTAACGACGCCTAAACTGATTAGAGGTATTAATAACATACTACTACGTACTATAAAACCGAACTGCGATCGCCAACCCGCTTACCAAGCATGGCGATGATGGCAAATACCACGTTAGAGGTCCAAAGGAGAGGCCTATGTCCAGCAGTGGACGTCCTACGGCTCAATTGATGATAAAATTATACTAACATGATAGTAGCAAAGTCATCATCTACAAGTATCATATCCGCTGCCTCTTTGCATACGTCTGTGCCGTTGCGGCCCATCGCTATTCCGATATCCGCTCGTTTCAAGGCCACACCGTCGTTTACGCCGTCACCTGGAAAATTATATATACCCTTATATCTTTTTTTTATGATATAGCGGACAACGGAGCAGGTGGGTTTCCTATATGGTACGAGAATGGCCGCCTATGAACTACCGCGCCACAGTCCGAGCACTGGTTGTGTTGCCGGCTTTTCATACGGCTTCGTTTCGGCTTAGCTGATTTTTTAAAGGGCCTCCGATATCCTCACTCTGCGAAACACAACACAAGTACCGTTTCACGCTGAGTATTCCTATGACTATCTTGTCTCATTTATGCGATTCGCTTAAAAAGTTAAAAATCTTTCTGTAAATAAATTTAAAAAAACTTACAGGTCGTTTTTGTGATAACATACTATAGTGTTAATGATTTTGTAGATGTCACGCCTTGGGAATAAGGTTTTGCCAGGCATTCTCAGAGATAATTTTAGTTATAATTTAAGTATCTCACGGAAGCCAAAAAAATTACACCCACTGAGTTTATTTCGCCGGTTCTTCTCACTGGACTTAACTTGGACGGAGTCGGTGCTCGACTGATTTTGACGTTCAACGAACTGCATTTTTGTATTTACATTGAATAAAAATATTTCATTTCATTTCTTCAACAGGGACAGAACTTTCAAGTCATTTAACAACGATCATATGTATGAGAGATGATTTTACAATAAATTAAATCAAAAACAGGTACAAAACACAGATCTTTAAATGCAAATAACATTTTCTGTCTGTCTGTCACTTATTTTAAAATTACATTTTTAATATTCAATAGTCAATAAGGACTAGTAAGAGTATTTAGTGTAAATTGAACTAACCTGTCATTCCTACTATATTTCCAAGCCTCTGCAATGATTTTACAATACACAGCTTATGCTTCGGTGTCACCCGATAGAAGACGCTCACCTGAAAATCAATTTGTTATGGAAAACCGCGCCACAATATTCTGTGATACGACCAATTAGTGCGCCAGCAAGGCTCTCCCAGAAGCAAGACAGTGTTAAGACACTCGCCTGATCACTGTCAAGCCCTACCCAAACACCGAATAAATTTACACTATATTTAAAATTTAAAATACACATTGTAAACATTAACATGTAAATAGGCCTAAAAAAAATACTGAAACGCACTTTCATTAAACAAATTTAACTTTAAGGCTGGCAACGCGGCTCTGTACGGGTTTGGGGTGTCCATGGGCGGAGATGCTTATCCTAGATGAGCCTCCCGCCCGTTATCCACAATTTCCATTAAAAAAAACTCACCGTATCAACGATCGCATCCAACTCATCATCAGACATCGAATCGAGCTGTTCTCCAGAAAGAGACTGCGAATGCAGTACATCCAGACCAACCATTTGACCTGGAAATATCTAGATTTTATCACTCTTGTAAACAATCTAACAATCTATTTTTAATTGGATCGTTATTAATAATTTTTAAATTTTAAATTTTATATATAAAAATATTTATAATATAATATATTATAGATATAATATATATAATAATAAATAATATTTAAGAAATATATAAAATAAAAATATTTAAATACGTTAAATCAAAATATCAGATAATAGTTTACAGATTATGCCGAGTTCATTCTCCACTTAAAATGAATAAATTTCGTTTTGTACCTCAATTGCCTTATACAGTGGGATCTCGATAGCTGGAATTTCACGGGAAATGTAAAAAAAATCGAGTGAATAAGTTAAATTAAGTAACTTCGAGATACATAGAATTTATTTGCTAAAAACTTATAAAGGTGCGGCTTATAAGAATATCTTTCGACTTGTGCAGTTAAAGTTAAACAACAATTCGACTTAAATTTATGGTACACATTTATTTATATGAATTTAAATGCTCTAGAAAGAACTAAACGGATCCCGTCCTGGGGTGGGGCACGATCAACATGATACAGTCACGACACCAAGACGGCACAATATTTTTCTAACTACGACTTACGGAGTCTCCTTATGAAATTCGAGTTACAGCGAATAAATATTCTTATCGACGCCTTGTAGGGAAATAATATTTTGTTCGAGTTACAAAGTCTTATTAACTGGATGTACCGTGTATTTAGAGCTTCAGCGGAAGGAAATAGGATTTTTTTCGCCTTAATGAGGATTTCGACTAAACGAGGTTCGAGTTGTCGAGATTCCACTGTACCTATATACTGAGTAGTATTAGTTTTATTGCTAAAATCAATAGAAATGCCGAGCATAACCATGGTTTGTGTATTTTTTCGACTGTCACATGTGAAACAATATATTGTCTGCTTTTGATGCCTGCCTACTATTTTGGATTATTGACGATACTTCGTGTACTACCCATCACGAGTAGTATTAAACGCTGTTATACGAGCTTGTGGTATGGCTCATGGTCCGTGGCTCTCCCACGGGTGAAATTGTATCCATAGATTGTGTCTTTCAATGGCAGAATGTGTTGAAACTTACCAACAGCGAGAGCAGTGGGCCTGGCATCGCCGGTTACCATCTTGACTTGCACCTGCGCCCTTCGGAGAGAGGCGATCGCGGTGCGAGCTGATTCCCTTGGCGGGTCACACACCCCGCATACACCCGTATACGTTAAAGATTCCAGGCTGTTGCCACGACACAGAGCGATGATGCGCAACCCTGGAAGTATACGGTACAGAGTTTATAAGATTTTAATATCCTCTCTTCCGTAACGTTTTTTATATAACAAAGACAGGTATATTTTTCTATATATGTAAAAAAAACCTTGGACTCATTAAATTAGACTATTTTCTTTATCTAGCATAGAGGAAGCCTAAATGTCAACACTTGACAAGATGTCTTTATATAGTTTTATTAGAAAAGAATTATTTTAGGAATTATTATCAATGTAGAAACATATTTTTTTATGGTATAGCGGACAACAAAGCAGGTGGGTCTCATGTATAGTAAGAGAACATGTTCGCGCATTAGTTGTGTTATATAAACATTTACGTTATATAAACATTATTAAAATGTGTTTTTTTTTAATAGTAGAAGATGGTATTGGAATAAAAAAAATCACCCACTCACCCATCCGCGCGATGTTATACGCCTCGTTCACAAAGTCGGTCTGCTTTTCCTTGCTCATGGGCGCATAGTTACCCGCACTGTCTATGTACTGTGTGCAAAGTGGTAACACTTTCTCAATGGCGCCTTTCACAAACACTTCCTCCTTGCGTTGGCCATCGTTGAATTTCGGTGCACACTTTACTACCATCATCTTTGTTTCAGAACTAAAAAAAATTCATCAACTCGAATTCAAGTAGCAAGCAGTTTAATAATACAAGAACGCCTTTAAAAAAAGCATACCTATCCTTAAAAGGCCGTCAACGCACCCGCGGCCCATCAAAATTGTCCACGGGCAGAAGACGCTTTTTATATAGCTCAAGCAGGTGGGTCTCCTATATGGTAATAGAACACCGCCCCCCAGGGATAACTCCGCCACACTCCGCTCTACGGTTCTGTTGCCGGCTTTTTTACGCCCCTTAACCGGTATTATTCCAAATGCCTCCGATATCATCACACACTTAGCGAAACATTGTACAAGTACTGTTTCTCCGATATTCTGTTTCAACCCAATTAGTGTCTCAGCATATGTTCCATCATGGCTCTCCCATGGGTAAGACACTCATGCGAACACTGCCAAACCCTTCCAAAGGCCGAATAAATTATGAATAAATTTTATAATTCTTCGGACCGGTATTCGAACCCGCTATTTCTCTCTTCATGGTAGACTTAAAAACCATTAAGCTAGGCTCTCTAAAGTTTAAGCTAGTTTTCCATAATAACTAATATAAGCTCAGTTTAAATGGCATTACAATTACCACATACAAACAAAATGTATGAAAACTAACCTATAAGGTATTTCGTTAAGACGAGTATAGTTCTCCCGAATGTCTTCCATGTTGTTTTTTAACGCGCACGCGAGCAGGGCTCCCTCTGTCGGCTGTCCATACAACACCTCATCTCTAATATGCGCATTGTTGCAGAGAATGCCCACCTATAAACATAAAACAGTATTTTAAATAACAAAACCCGACAACACATGTTTTATAAGATATAAATTACAATACTAACAAAGTATGTCTTTACAACGTATTATAAAACATGGCATAGTTTTATTTGAATAAATTAAACACGATAATACTAAAAGATGTAAAATTTATACATAAAATAATAAAAAATATATACACTTTAGAAACAGCCTAAAATGAATTATAAGTTAATTATTTTTTTTTTTTAATGCTGTTAATGACGCGAGGCTTCAAAGGAGATGGGACACGTTGTAATTTAATATAAATGTGGAGAAAATATAATTTTCTTATATTATGTACCTGTGTGTTCTTGTTTTATGGTATGGTAGTCTGTGGTGAAATG
>DWCF01006531.1:0-12235 GCA_018230265.1 Delias oraia | reverse complement strand
TTTCTTAGTATACACATTTGTTTATATTAAGTTTATTCAGAGATAAATGTCTAAATTTTACAATTAAGACAAATTAGTATAAAGTTAATCTATGGCTGTGTTTCACTTAAGGTCAATTCTTTGCACGAAAACATCTCTAAAATCCAAATGTACAATATATAGTTTTGTTTAATTTATTTCAATACGTAAATAAAATATAATATACTGTTTCTCTCTTTAATTTATATCCACATCATGTATACTTAAATCTGCATTATCCAAGTAGTTGAAATGAACGGTTGTATAACGAAGATGAAAGACTAATATCTTGCTTAACGATCTTTGTAGACTAGACAGAAGCGCTATAATAAATTACTATAGTCTTTATCTGTTAGAAAAACCCTTATTATTCAGTCTAATGAGGGTGGCTGACGAATAATCTGTCCAAATCGATTTTTCATTCAAAGCTCATACATATTCAGATGTGTCGCGTTCAGTAGAGCCAGATAATAGATTGTTTTCAAACCGTCACTACCACTTACGTCAACGTAAGTCAGCCCTATAAAATATTTCACTAAAATTTGCCTTAAGCACATCGCTCTTCCATTAATTTAATGAACCTGTCATAATAATTATTGTCAACAATGACGTTAATAACAATAAGGTAAATATAATACAATACAGACTTTATAATATAAACATTTTGGAATCTAATAAAAAGTGACCTAATAACGTTTGGTGTTTGTTAATTATTTTTTATGGAAATGGTGGCACCTAGGATAAGTAGTTCTCCGCCCATGAACACCTCTAATACTTGGAGAGCCGCGGGTTCGTTGTCGGCCTGTCACTCCAAACTTTAGGCGTGTGAAGTGTAACTTTTGTATAGCATCATTCATTTAAATTTATCCTATATATAAATTACTCTATTTTATTCTCTCCTATATATTAATTAATCTATTTAGTTCTATTTAATTATGTAAATTAATTTTGCCGTTTTTATTTTAAAATGCTATGGACGATTAAACAAAATATTCAGAAGGCTCATTAAAACAAAACTCCCCAAGGAGGCCAAGTAATTTCGTCGCCTCGCGATCATATTATCTGTATTACTGATACAAATGATCCCCATTTCCTTCGGGACGTGCCAAATTTTCTGAATTAAAACAAAGAACATTTTGCTACTTTGTACGTAAAGCCACAAGTGTGAGGTTGCGTCTGGCGACTATCCAACTATATACATTTCGCACCATGTCAACATAGTGCGTGACACCATTTCATCCCCAAGGATAAAAGAGCGGTGTAAGTGTCTATGGATTTGTGTGTCTATCTGTGGGGTTATAGGAGTTTTTGTGCGTCGCAACAACTAGTCATGTTTTATAAAAAATGTCAATACGTGTTTTATGGAGTTTCTAGCAAAAACTCTTGGACAATGTTCACAAATAAGATGTATATACCTAGGTAACAAAGAGCCTACTTTCCCATAAGTTTTGTTTTAATTTTATTTAGTTTAGCAAACAACGAAGCAGATGAGTCTCCTATATGGTAAGATAACACCGCCGTCCATGGACAACCGTGTCATAGACCGCGCATTGGATTTGTTGCCGGCTTTTTATGCCGCTTAAGCGGTATATTTAAGGGCATCCGATATCCTCAGTCACTCTGCGAAATACCGTACAAATACCATTTCACGCTGAGTATTCTGAGAGCCCTTGGTATCACTTCGAACGAAGCGGCCCAATTAGTACGTCCGCATATGTTCCAGCATGGCTCTTCCACGGGTGTAAGTCCTAACTGAGGGAACTGAATTCTATATGTTTGTAAAATTAACATTATAGAAATCTTATCAATAATTTATGAAAATATTATTATTAATTGTTATTATACTTATAAAATTATATTTAAAATTACTTTTTTCAAATTATTTTATCTCTTTCAGAATCTTATGCATATAGCATATAGAAAATTTTAGCTTCTTTTATAAAGGTTTATACTTGAAAGTTATTTAAGAACCATATATTTTAAATGACATATGATATATAAAAACTAGCGCCGTGATATTACTTTAAAATATGGTGAGATTTTAAAAAGGCTTCATAAATGTGTTTTAAATATGTTAATTGAAAATAAATATAGGACACTGCACGCGTAGGTAACTATTAAAAAAAATAAACTAAATAAAGCATTTTATTACGGTGGTGTTGTCTGGTAATATTATTGTTTCATTATGAAAAGAATACAATTGAATATATGTGGCGAATTTATTTGTTTGTTTAAGAAAAAAGGGTTTATCATAGAAACATACATAATTATTGTAGTTATGTTAAAAATAATGTCACTATTTTGATTAATTTTATAATATATAAATAATAAGTTTTACTGTAAGCAAAAGAAAAAATATCTGATAATACCAAAAAGATAACTTAAAATGTATCGGTATACAATGGAATTATTTACAAGTAAAGCCAAGGCTTTGGCGGATGTAGTTTTTAACGGTATTTAGTACTTTTTTACTTATTTTATTCCCTTATCAATAACAAGAAGTTAATATCCTCCAATAACTGTCCAGGCAAGAACAAAAGAGCGCTGGTTTTTATTAAAATCGTTATAACGGAAAATATTCCGAGCAACTTTAATTCACGGTGCGCGTACAAATTCAAAAATTACGGAATAAATGAGATAAAATGCGGAAAAACATCTCGAAAGCGAAATTCAAGTGAAAGGAACAGAGCTTCAACTATAAAATATTAGCATTCAAGCAAGGGCGGAGCGACAATAAGATAGAAATGCAAATTTTCCTGCACAGTAATGCACACTGATGGCATTGTTAACAGGTTTTTCAACAACTTTTATGAATATTCTACGAAAAATCAGTACATACTTAAATAAAGAGTGGCATATTTTTTATTGCGATTTAAAATAAAAATAAAAATAAAACTAATATTACGTCAAAGCGTTAACACACCTGCGTATTCAGCTGAAGATTGGACAAAGAATAAAGCTGGTTTTATAAAATTGAATAACATATCTATAAAATTAATAATCAATGAAACGGAAATAAAAATATCTTATGTTCCATATAAGCTTCGAGGCAATTCAAAAGATTTAATAACACGTGTTGTCCAATTCTTTTTAATATAATTTAAATTTATCTGTAGTGCACAAGATCACAAAAGTTTTTAGCAAGCAGTGGCTTTTGAGTTTTAACGATAGCTATGCAAATTCGTATGTCACATCCTAACTATGTAACAACTTAAACGAGTGTGATTAATGACTTCCTTAATCTGATGCCAACAGTGTCAATGGTCCAGACTGTAGAACTTATTACAAGTCTTTATAGTTGCATATAAGTATCCACCTTAAAACATTGTAAAAATCAATTCTTTTCCTAAAATGTTCCAACTCGTTTTTGCAACAACAAATACACATTAGCGAAAAAGTGACAGAATATTTCAAAAACAGCGTATAAATTGCCTTTAAAGCACAACTTGGCGCGATTGTCCATGGGCGGCAGTTTTGCTTACCATATAGAAGACCCACTTGCTGCGTTATCCACTTTAACGTAAACAAAAAAACATTAAAAAAATATATTATAAATATAGTTTTTAATGCCATTTGGAATTATTTTTGATGGTTTCTTTATTGCTCGGATGAGATGAGTTTTTCTAGAGGCCTTCATAATAATTACACAATAATACCTAAAGAAAACTACGGTGTCGTTTTGTTTAGGCGTTCTTGTCGAGTTGTTTCATGGAGATACTGTCATGACGTTGCCGTTATGTCTTTGAATAATATTAATTATGAATATTTTTGTGTTTATTTCCGCCATAAAATGAGGTTGGCCTTATCCATGAGCAAATGATTGTTTTGAGACATAAATGTATATTTTTATATATCATAAAATCCAAAACAACATTAATGAAACCTTTTTGTTATTCATATCATAATTTTAAGCATGCATTTACAGGAGTCGTAGTGATTGTTAAAATATTTTTTTCATTATGAATAATGTTTTTTTATTAAAAATTTTATGTAATATCCGTCCAGTCCACACTCAATTATAAAAGCAAACATTACGCTGAACGCTTTTCATTTAATATATGTATGCTATTTGTTTTTTATGATTAATATATTGAAGCCTTCTCAAACAGCTGGGATTTATTTAATTTACAAATTATAGCCTGTGCCATGTAGGTCAGTAAAAAAAGGTTTTAAATAACCTCCAAAATGCCACAATGGAGGTTTTCAGTTCGACGAATATTTTTTCTTTGTTCCACTCTTATCTCGCTGTCCGTGACTCGATTTGGGTGAATGAGGTGTCAAATGAAAGATTTCCGATGCGAAGTGGTAACACTTTTCAAATTTTTAAAATACAAACATTTCACGATATTGAAAGTATAGTTTCAGATTTTTTTTGCGAAAATTTCACGCGTATCTGTTTTACTTATAGATCGATATAATATAAATCTTATATTATAATTAAATAAAATGGATATTTTTCGATTCAATAATTCGATTATTATTCAAACTAAATTAACTCATTATTCAAATTGGACAAACAAAAGTCGATAAAAATATTTTTGACTTTTTAGAGGATTTTGTGATGGAATTCTTTTTTACAAAAATAATTTTTATTATTATAAACGTACAGAACACCTTAAATCAGACAAACATATTTAATAATCTATATGTTCTTTGATATAGATGTGACATACGTGAGAAATATTTTGTAAAAAATACTCATATTACATATATTAAAAGACATCAATCTTAGTAGTCCTACTTACTAATGCCTTGTTTATTTTATTACGCAACGATTATGATTAAGTATTTTGTCCGTGATGTAATCTGCTTTACTTGTTCTAACAAGATACAAAATGGTTATATTTTTATTATTAATATGTGTGCTGGGGCAGTTTCAGTTGCGCCATCTCATTGTGTTTTTTTGCGTGTTTTTGTGCAGTTTTTGTATGATCTAAGATTTTATAAATTAATGATTTTTTTCTCTTTTTTAAAATTCCAGCCATAAAAACAGATATGCGGGGTATTTTAATGGTTTTTTTGCTTATTCCTTAGCGGACAACGGAACAGGTGGGTCTATATGGAAAGATACCGCCGCCCATGAACAACCCCGCCACAGTCCCCGCATTGGTTGTATTGCCGGTTTTTACGCCGTTTAAGCGGCACTTTTAAGGGCCTTCCATATCCTCACTCACTCTGCGCATCACAGTACAAGTACTGTTTTTTAATGCTGAGTATTCTGTGAGTCCGTGGTATCACTTCGGACGAGCCGGCTCAATTTGTGCGTCGGGTCGGTCTCCCACGGGTTCGACAGCATTAAGACACTCGTCCGTCCACTGTCAAGCCCTTCCAAGGACCGAATAAATTGTACATTTTATTCAGATCCTGTGTCGAACTTACCAAGACTTCAGGGTAGCTTATAAGACTTATAAAGCTTATAAGGTCACAAAAATTTATTATATAATTACATTGAAAACGTGTCACTTTGTCACCGTTTCTAAAAGCATTTCGTTTCAATGTACGTAAGCCTCCAAAAGGGCAGAAAGTCTTTCAAAAAATAGCTCTGAGGTAAAAGCGACACAAAATCTCGTGTGAGGCTTGTCAAATCCTTTAGGTGAACTTTTCCCGTCATTATTTGAGACTCGGCTCATCCAGGTTATGTAAACACACCTCCATTTCAGGTTAAACCAACGGCAAATGCGGGCTGTCTTGAAATAATAACGGCACAAAAGGGCTTATAATCTGTGACGGATTTCCGCATTTTGACAGATAAATAGGACCAGGTAACTGTGATGGCGAATAAAAAACTTGAATGGAAATGCAACGCGCTTCAATAACGTGTTACGCTTTTTTAATCTACGAAGATAGCTACGACGTAGTGTAAGCTGGTGTCATTTGTAATTATTAAAAATTATTCAAGCTTCAAATTGCAGCTAGCAATCAAGCTAACGATTTTGAGAGTCTCGTAGCTAAGTGGTTTAATAAATCTACCATAAAGCGAGAGGTATCGGATTCGAATCCCAGCCCGGACGATCATAAATTATAATTTATTCGGTCTCTGGAAGGACTTGACAGAGACTGGGCAAGCGAGTAGCTTATTACTGTTGCACCATTGAGAGAGCCATGCTGAAGCGGTTGCACTAACTGGGCGGGATCATCCGAAGTTTTACCACGGGCTCTCAGAATACTCAACGTGAAATTCTAGTTGTACTTGAAACGGTGCTTCTACTGTGTTTCTCCAAGTGAATGAGGATATCGGAGGTACTTAAAAATACCGCTAAAGTGGCGTGACAAGCCGACAATATAACCAATGCGCGGGCTGTCTCGCGGTTGTCTATAGGTAGCGGTGTTCTCTTACCATATACAAGAGTCACCTGATCCGTTGTCCGCTATACCATTAAAACAATGTTTTTAAATAACACAAGGAATTGTAAGAGATTTTAGAAATATATAATAATCAGAGGATATAAAAATGTAGATAGGTTTGCTACCTCCATTTTCTTTTAACATTTACAATGTATCAATCCTAGATGCGCGCCAGATTTTCAGAACGTTTGTCTTGGTTCTAGTATCTATTCTATATAAAAATATAACTATTCCTAATTATAGAGTGAATATTTATAGTTTATTTATTAATTACGCTTCAGCGGAGACTATTATATCGAAAGAATTTTATGATATCAAAGGAAGCAGCGGATAAAAGCATTCAATTATAACCAAGCTAGTCTATTCAGTGGTTATAACTTTTAATAAACTTTAATTGCACTCTATCGCTCGGTTTCCCGTATTTAATTATCCTTTGTAGATATTACTGACTTTTAGGCGCTGTAAATCACATACGTATAAAGAAATGTTGGGTTTTTAATGTGAAATGATTAGTCGATTTCGGCAATTTGAATAGGGTCAGCAACTTTTTAATGAAACACAACGCTTTTATCATTTGTTATAAAATAAAAATATGAATTATAAAACGTTAACTGTTCATTATACCAAAATTACAATATTTAATTAATAAATAGTAACGATTAAATAATATATCAAAAATAAATTAAGTATGTTTATATTTTTTTATATACTATAAAAAACAGACAAGCAGACAACGGAGCAGGTGGGTTTCCCATATGGTAAGAGAACACCGTCGTCTATGAACAACCGTGCCACAGTCCACGCAGTGGTTGTGTTGCCGACCTTTTACGCGATAAAGCGGCATTTTTAAGAACTCCCGATATCCTCTCTTCGAAACACATTAAAAGTACCGTTTCACGATGATTATTCTGTGAGCCCATGGTATCACTTCGAACGAGCCGGCCCAGTTTGTGCGGGTGCACGGGTGCGACAGTATTACGACACTCGCCCGGCTACTACTGTCAAGCCTTTTCAAAGACAGAATTAAATTTAATTATAATTTATACTTGTCCGGGCCGGGATTCGAACCCGATACCTCTGGCTTCATGGTAGACCACTTAGCCACGAGGCTCTCAAAATTTATCATAATTTATTTAATTATTATATAATTATTTTTTTGATTTTGAAAACATTTTTTTTTAATTTCTGACACAAACAGCGAATAACGACTGTAATGATATTCGGTTTCAACGTTTTCTTGATTAAGTGAAAGAGTGAGTTGGTTAGAACTTAATTTTTTGCTTAAATCAAAAGGAGAATTTTAATGAACGTTAAAAACTTTTGTTAATTATCTCCCTTAATTTGAATACAAGACAGAATCCGAGGCTTTTGTGAAATCAAAAGGGGTTTCTTTTTATCACTGAATTTATTAAGTCATTAAATAGAACTTACAGGATGTAGCGTCTTTTTCTATATAAGGTTCAAATAGCCATTTAGACTCAGAAGTAAGGAGTTAGGCTTTGTTTTGCAATCAATGACCTAATTAAAATCATACAGCGGTATATCTTTAGAGATATTGTACATATATATCTCTGAGCATCTACTATGCAGCATTTACGATGATCTGATGAGTTTTTTGCACAACATCGAGGCATAATATTAAGTTTTATCCGCATAACTTCAATGCTTGTCGTTCCATTCTTTTAGGCATTTTAGGCGCTTTTGAGGCATTTTATACCGCGTAATACCAATTGTATTGTTATTGTTAGAATCAGATACCTGCAGAGATAACCCTAAATAGCTGAAAACACATCCGCGGTTCAGCAGGGGTTAGGAGTGTTCATAGGTGTAGGGCCGCTTATTCTAGAAAACACTCGTGCTTTTTTGTTTGCCGATATTTGTAAACGAAAAGTAGCCTCAGTGGCTAAATTATAATCATAGTTTCATCTTAAAATGATCAATAAAGCCGATGTATAATTCTGACATCCACATAGTATGAGTAACAACAAAGTTGGACATATTAATATAAGTATGCCGTACGCATAAAAAGGTATATTTAATCAGATTTAGTGCAAAATTTTGCGTGCAGATTAGTTTTGACGGAGTTAAAATAATATATGAATATCAGGTTGACAGATGACATTATAAAAGGTCGCCGGAAGACCCTGAATGCAGGTCCACTCCGACAAGTATGCATGGAGGTCGAAAGGAGAAGCCTTTGTCCAGCAGTGGACGTCTTACGTCTGAAATGGCGATAATGATGTTTAAAATCTTATAGTAATTAGTACATATTAAAGAATGAATAAAAAAACTATTCGGGTTATTCTGTTCAACAGATTCACCGATTTTTATATATTAAGTAACATTTATTGCGGTAAACATTATTTTGTCATGTAAATTTATAATTATCTACTAATATTGCTATTAAAAAATACGTGTTGGTGGTACTATAATTATAATTTAGGTCTACATCTAGTTTACGTATTCTATCAGAAAAAAAAACTATAAATCGTGTAAATAAAAAAACATTCTTAAAGAATTGTCCAAATCGATGCAGAGGCAGTTAACAGGAAACACCTAGAATCTACAATTTATTTTATTCTATAGTGTAAAATCAGCAGGTGGGTCTACTATATGGTAAAAGAACACCGCCGCGCACGAACAACCGCGCTACATTCCGCGCATAGTTTGTGTTGCCGGCTTTTAACGCGCTCAAGCGGCACTTTTAAGAACCTCCGATATCCTCACTCTGCGAAACACATTAAAAATACCGTTTCAAGATGATTATTCTATGAGCTCGTTTTATACGGAAGAAGGTTGTATTAGTCTATGATAAAATTAAAATTATACAAACTACAATAGCTGAACATTACGTATAATATTCACGTACACCGTACACCGTGATAGGGAAACGTGCCCTTCTGTGTTCTAATGTATGTGACTCGGGAAATAGTAATGAGCTTGTTTTAGAAACAAACATAATTACTCCGTTTGTCAATTCGATAATCGATTCTCATTCGGTCCGACGATTAAGTGGCGCGTTGGGTCTGAGCGCAATTTTAAATGGATGCGGTTAGGGTCCACTATTACATTTGATTCCCCGAAATTCGGTACGCGTTGGCGTGGACCAGCGTTGCCCATTCATTTGGCCTTCCCATTAAAAGGGTGCTTTTAACTAGGACTAATTTATGCAACGGACGGCCCGAGTGAGCAGATTACAGAGTGCGTTGTCCAAGCGAATTGGAATAATCGAGACGGCTACACCTGGTTATTAGATTTAGTTTGCGACGGTTCCGGTGTTTAAGTAGGTCAATATGCTAAAATTGTTTTGCTGGAGCAAAAGTTTTATGCTCATACAATAGCAGAAACAACCTAACCGGGTATACTTGACACGGTCAATAGCGAAATGTCATTTTACGATTCTCGAAGTTGGAGTAACTGTATGAATCGATCACTAATCCTGACAACCTGTATAAATACGCTATATTGAAAACTACTGATGTTAATAAAGATTTACATTAAATCTATAGATGTCTTGGTCATCCTATCCGGCGGAGAGCCATGCTGAAGCATATGTGGATGCACTAATTGGACCGGCTCGTGTGAAGTGATCACGGGCTCACAGAATACTCAACGTGAAACGGTACTTGTATTGTGTTTCGCTGAGTTAGTGAGGATATAGGAGGCCCTTAGAAATGCTGCTAAAGTGGCGTAAGAAGCTGGCAACACAAACAATGTGAAGGCGCGGACTGTGGCGCAGTTGTTCATGAGCGGCGGTGTTCTCTTGCCATATATATATAAAAAAGCTGGTTGGATCCGCTATCTGATCGAATGACTAGCGCGTTCATTGTATGACGCCATTCAATTGAATGAGTAGGCCGAACGTAGACTGAACAAGCATCACTCAACGTACAACTAGTCAGCGGTTTGTAGAATAGCCCTTTAGAACAGAGCGGACGTAAAACAAGCCAAGAGATTGTAAAGTAGTTCATATTTTTCCTACTGTGGCGTTACTTATCACCAAAACAAATATAGCGTCAAAAAGCTCGCACAGCTGATAAAAATGTGTGATTGTTTTTGATTAATTTTACTTTAAAGTGACCTTTTCGTAATAAAATAGTGTACAGATTTAACTTTAGCTAACCTAACCTAACCTAATAACCTAAATATTATTTCGGTCTTATATCTCATTCAACGACTACGCTAAATGATGTTCAGTCAAGACTTCGAATGTAACATTCAACAACTTGACGAGTTGTCCTGTAGTCATTCAACTAAATGTCGTCATTGAAAGAACGGGCTAGTCATTCGATCAAATAGCGTATTAAACCAGACTGCGACATAGATAAAGGAACGTGTTATAAATCCGACGTGTACAGTGTAATAAAGATAATTGAAATATACAGGTCTTTTGATTTTCAGAATTCGGTAATATTTATTCACAAAATATTATAACGGTTTTTCTAGAAATTTAATAACTAAAAGTTCTAACGTTGTTTAGATAGATTATTTGATAACATAATATTAAAGAAATTAATTATTTTTATTATTGTTAGTGTAAAGGTGAAGAGGGGCGAGGAGAGAGGGCCGCGCGGAAGTCAGCTGCGCCGGCCTGTACTAGACGAATTCAAGCCGCCACCGCGCGTAAACAAATAGCAATATCTTTAAATGGTTAAAATTAGTGTTGCCCAAATGACAAGACTTATGTTAGTCTTGGCCTTGCGCCAATACACCTGACATTGGTCTTGGTCTTGCTCTTGCAGCAAGAGTCTTGCAAGTCTTGAAATTACCCATTAGACGATTGATATTTATTCAAGTTGACTTCAGATCTTAGAAAAACCTAACAGAATAGGAACATTCTGAGGTTGAATTGGCATAGCCATAGTACAGACTAACCAGATTTATAAAATATGTCTAAAGATTTAATGACAAATTTCAAAAATCACTGCCAAAAGAAATAGCTGCAAGAGGCAAGAATCTTGCAGGCTTAGTCTTGTTCTTGCTCAAGTCTTACTCGGTGAGTCTAGGTCTTGGTCTTGCATTTGGGCTACACTAGTTAAAATAAATAAATCTGAAATTAAAGACACTTCACTGTTATTAAGCCGCTCACAAACAAACAATAATTATATTATATATAACTATTTAATTTTATTCTAAATAAGTTCTGTTGCTCAAAAAATACTTACCGTGAATTGGTACCTGTACTGTGTTTCGGTGAGTAATCAGAGGCTCTTAAAAATCCCGCTTAAGTTAAGCTTAAGCTACAATTAAAAAATACTCACAAAATTACATAACATATAATATACTTTAAGAAATTAACAAACATTATTTACATTACTAATACTTTCTTTAAATCAAAATCTTCTAAAAGTTAGTGACATAAATGATTATTTTGTGTGAAATAAATATTTTATACCTGTTATCTCTCATTAAAACCAGTATGGTCCTTTAAATTGACGCCCCATTATTCATTTTAACTTGTCCCAGTTTGTATGACATGTTGGCAGCCAGATGTTACGCCTTCAAGACCAGCAAATATTTGTTACCCTACTTATTTGCATCAGCGATCGAGATTTATGTATACGAAACTTTTACTTGGGCAAGTTATGTTAAAATTTAATCATCCATTCTATCATTTCAGGAGGTTACGAATAAGGTTTACCACGTACAGCTAATAATAATATAGTCAAGATTCGTAATTAAATTTACTTTTATTACAACGGAGCAAGCAGGTTTTCTCTATGGTAAAAGATCATCGCTGCACTGCCCAGAGACAATTTTATATTATTTCTATTTAAAATTCACGGTAAACTTACAGTTAGCATAGATTAACAGTACAAAAGTTACTAAAAAAGAGTCCAATTAAAATTTTACAAGATGTATCTTCTTCTTC
>DWCF01006530.1:0-12237 GCA_018230265.1 Delias oraia | reverse complement strand
GATCGCTCAAGATCGCAACAGGGCGTCTTTGGGGGAGGCCTATGTCCAGCAGTGGACTTGAATAGGCTGATGATGATATTTATTTTTATGAGTTCATTAATTTTATCTAAGCTAATTAATAGATAATGGAACAAATATAAAAGCTGTAAATAGTAATTAATAGTGTATTATAAGAAAGCTCTTTTCACCAGTGGGAAAGCCATGCTGAAGCATATACTGACGCATTAATTGGGCCGGCTCGTCCGAAGTGATACCACGGGCTCACAGAGTACTAAGCGTGAAATGTTACTTGTACTGTGTTTCAAATGAATGAGGATATCGAAGGCCTTTAAAAGTGCCGCTAGAGGTGTAATTACGCAATCAATGCGCGGACTGTGACGCGGTTGTTAATGGAGGCGGTAATCTCTAACTATATAGGAGACACACCGGCCTCGTAGTCCGCTAAAGAATAAGAAAATACTTTAACAAACGATACATTTTTTTAAACTAAAAATCTAGACACTACGTGTGTGGAATAACCATTTTGTATTAGAAAGTTTATAAGAATGAATTTAGTTATAATACGGTAGAAAAGAAGTTTGTCTTTTGACAGTTGGCATACCCAACTCATAAGTTAGAGTATTACAAATTCAGCGTCAAATCTACAGAAGCGTCATAAACAAAAGAAGAATAATAACGTTAGGCGGTCGTGTAGCGGGTAGGACGGGTTATTTATTGTCAGCGGGCCACTCGCATCCTTCCGCGACTTTTGTCTATACTCTTGAATTATTAAACAAGTAGAAGTGAACTTTAATACGTTTTTGTGATTCAGCTACGTGATCCATTCACTTAGCATAGCATTCGTTATATTAGAGATGACCATAATAAGATAAAATCAATTCTTTTTTCAATAATAATATAAATCATTCGTGGTAGAGCCATGCTGAAGCATTTGCGGACGCACGAAATGAGCCGGCTCGTCCGAAGTGATACCACGGTCTCCCAGAATGCTCAATGTGAAACGGTATTTTTACTGTGTTTTGCTGAGTGAGTGAGGATATCGGAGACCCTTAAAATGCCGCTTAAGTGGCGTAAAAAGTGGTACGTATAAAGGCGGAAACAATACCAATGCGTGGACTGTGGCGCGGTTGTCCATGGGCGGTGGTGTTCTCTTACCACATAGAAGACTTACCTTCGATGTCCGCTATACTAAAAAACTTTTTTTTTCAATAAGCAAAACGTGTAATGTAATAAAATTTTGATATTTTAATGCTATATTCGTTTCTTATGGACATTACTATGATTACAAAATTCTAAAGAAAAAAAGAATCAATCAAATAGAAGTAAATAAAAACGTGTCACCGACGAACTGCGCAATTACCTTCATTAGTGATTCACCCACTTGGCTGCCCCTCTCCCTTCAATCGGAAAATTTTCAGTCGTACTGATTGTTAAACGATAATTCAACTTTGAAACGAACAATTTTAAGTTAATTTATAAATGTACGCCGCCACTGGCGTGGATGCCTATTAATTAAATTATTGTCCCTTCAACCGTTGCCTTTAAATTGCACCTGTAAATAAGGTATATATATATATATATAATTTATCCATGTATTTTTCGGAAATACACGTGCCATTATTTCATCATTACAATATAAAAAATAAAAATGATTAATAATTGTAGTATATAACAAAACAAATTATGTAATGGGAAATAAAAACCTACTATAATATATGTAATAAATAAAAACATACGTACAAAAACTGTATCTTATTGACGTTGGTATAAAATGTATTCAATTTTAATACTACCGCAATCATTGTATGTAGAAATATAATTTTAAAAAGTATAATTTGAATTATCATATAACTATAATAAATCTATAAATCTAGTTTTAAAGTTAAAAAAGTAGATTTTGAAGAGAAATCCCTTCAAAAGGGACCTTTATTGGTAATGTAATGCTATACTATAAAATATATATACACATATATATATATATATAGTGTAAACTCTATATATCGTCACTGAAGGGACTGTGCATTTTATAGCGTTATAAATGGTTGTCGTTAAATGGAGAAAAGAAATGGTGGACAAGCTAAACCAACTAAAGCCAATTGATTTTGACTCTTTAGGGAGTATGTCGTTAAATAGAGGGACGTTACATGGAGTTTACATGTATATATATAAAAAACCGAACAGTAAATTTTAAATATATTTATCTGAAAAATGTTTCCTAAGTAAACATGACAAGATACAATAAAGTAAGGCCTAAAATATTTGCCAATTTCAAGAAGCTTTTCCATTATATATTAACGCGAGATTGTCAAAGTTGTATGCGATATTTCATAACTGTCAGCCGACACTTTGTTCCATGAGAGCTCACTATTAACATATCATAAAGTAATTAATGAAGAAGATTGATTACATGTGGTACCATGCGTGCGACGCGAGGTGAACGATGTTAAATAACGGCCGTTAGATCATCGTCTATTGATAACTTCGCGTTACAAAGGCTTTGTATAAATAATTATGTAAACATGTGGAGAAGACAACGCTCAAAGGCATCATGTATTAAATAAATATTATATTGCGAAACCAGAGCGTGGTTTAAATACATTATTAATTTTCGGTTAAGTCAAAAATGTAGCGTGTTGAAAAACGTTTCTTTATAATCATATCAATCACTATGCCTTTTCTTATGTAATTAGCATACGGAAAATAAACAGGGAGTTAAAGAAAATAACGTATTTAAGTGTAAATTTAGTGTTATTAATGTTTTATGCGTGGGAGAGCCATATTGAAGCATATGTTGACGCACTAATTGTGTCGGCTTGTCTGAAGTGATACCTCGGGAGCACAGAATACTCAGCGTGAAATAGTAGTTGTACTTGAAATTGTGCTTTTATTGTGTTTCGCTGAATGATAATATCGGAGGCCGTTAAAATGCTTTTTAAGTAACATAAAAACCGGGAAAAAAACCAATGCGTGGACTGTGGCGCGGTTGTCCATGAGCGGTGGTGTCCTCTTACCACATAGAATACCGGCGGCTCCGTTATAACATAAAAAACAGCAGCCATGCAATTTGCATTTTAGCCATTCAAAATTATTTTAGACAGTACACACAAATTTAATCAGTGCCAAAGACATGTGTTTGCGAGGGTATAATTCCAATGGCTGTAAATAATCCAGTGTGGTGCAGTAGACGGCTTGTATACGACGCTAGAAAATTGCTTTTATCATACTCTTTGACAGCTAATTGACTTCGCCGTAAAAGCATGGAATATCATCAAGTCTCGTGGGTTAAGCCTTCTTCTCTTCTTAGCCTTATTATTATCACCTTAGGTAATGCATTGAATTTAAAGTTGGGTATTGCGCAGTTGTTTTTTTTTTATAATAACGGTGGTAAACTAGCAGGAGGCTCACCTAGGGTAAACGGTTCTCGGCCCATGGACACCCTTAACTCTTGCAGAGACGCGGGTGCGTTACCCCCGCTGATAGCTGATTCTACAGAGAGGCGGTGAGCGGCACAAAATGCCTTAAAAACGCTCAGATGTGGAACGACACACATCGAGGTGAAAGCGATGAAAGATAAATCGTATTGCGTTTTAATTTTTATTGAAAGGTAAAAATATTACGATTAAAAGAGATTTTCCTATTATGATAAATGAAAAAAATGAAGCAAAATGTCTGCAGGATACCACTACAATTTAAATTTCGTATTATTCTCAATTGCCTAATTCTTATTATTTATTTATAATCTAAATCTTATTTATGTCTGGAATGTTCTGCTGTTCAAAGATTTTCATTTGTAAACATACACAGAAAAAATATTTAGCAGATTTATATGAGTTTATTGTTAACTTAGATAGAAAAATAAATATGTATCAATTTCTATAATTAGATTTGTTTACATCTTTAGATATTACTTAATCGTAAACATAAATTTTGATATAATAATAATAATATAATAAATTTTCAATATCTCAAATGTACATTTGAGATAGTTATTCCATATATACGTTTTATAAAACATAATGTTTGATTTTGGTTTCTAAAGTTATATTTACATTTAATTTCTTTTTCATATGAGATTTAGGAAATATAGTTTGAATTTTCAGTTTGTCAGTCACAACATTTGTGTAAAGTTTAAAAAGTAGTCGATCAAAAGGCAAGTCACGTAATAGGCATACATCATGCGACGCAGATGACACGCCACCGCACGATTCAGCCGAATTAATCTTTAAACCGATTCTATTTGTTACTTAAAAGCCGAAGTTTCAACGCTCCAATAAAGTTTAAAATGGATTTTTATTGAAATATATATTTAATTTTTTTTCAAGCAATTTTGTTTACATATTTTAGACACTAAAATGTTTAATAATGGAAACTTGAGTTTACATTATTATACTAAGGAAATAAAATACGTATTTATATAAATATATATTTATTTATTTTATCATTTTTTAAAAATCGGTGGCAAACGAGCAGGAGGCTCAGCTATGGCTAGCGGTCCTCCGCCCATGGACAACCCTAGCCCCTAGCCCTTGCAAAGCCGCGGGTGCGTTGCCGGCGTTTAAGGAATGTGTACGCTCTTTTCTTGAAGGTTCCCAATTGGTATTGGTTTTAATTTGGGGACCTATAAAAAGGAGGATAGCTAATACCTATCCATTTAAGTTTGACATAGTGCCCTCGACTCTGCCGGAATGTCCATGTCTATGTCTATGGTGTCCATGGGCGGTAGACTATTTGTAGATGAGGGCTCATCAAGTTTACTACCAATTATTTTTAAAAAATCTTATTTATATCTGCATAAAATAATTTAGAGCAGCATTTAACGTAACACCAACGAAAGTAATGGTATTTTTACAGCTACAGAAACTTTGTAAAAAAACAATTGTTGTTTTTTTCTTCATGTAACATAGTTTCCTACGTAAAAATCGATTTTATAGAAGGTGCGAGAAATTCTTGATAATATTAGTCATAATTAATGCGGACTTTCAACTGTCTATCTCGAAGGTTGTCAAGTGAGGACAGTTTATTATGAATCAACAATCCATCTCTGTTAAGAGCTGACGTGACGTAATTGTGATTAGTGTACCGCGATACCGCGTGATACCGCGCACATAAAAAAGAAATATCTGTAAGGTTGCTATCGTTTCAGGAAACATTAAAAAACAATTCTGTATGTAAAGTAAATTTAAGCATAATTTTTGGCACACAGCGGGATATGTAAGAACAAATTAATAATCATTTTAAATCAACGTTAAAATACATTATCTGCTTAGTTAGAGGAGCTAGAACTCTTTTCATGGATTTTAGATTTATTGCAATTGTTTAAATCGAATTAACAAACATAATATTTCTATTTATAAAATCCATTCGCCCGTGGGACAGCCATGCTGAAGCATATTCTGACACACTAATTGAGCCGGCTCGTCCGAAGTGCATATAGAAGACCCACCTGGTACGTTAACCGCTACAGAATAAAAAATATAATTTAATACGTCGCGTGAGAAAATACTGTTTATAAAATATACATAAATTAGTAGATTTTATTAATTTCTACTAGTTAAAACTGGACTACGATGGTTTAATTAAAGAAAATGTTTGAACGAAAAGTTATATCGCGTATAATACAAATTATGAATTTGACTCATAAAATCTCTTAACGAGGCTCCTGCGGGGCCAATTGAGGTAAAAAAGACACGTTCCAGTTTTGTGCGGCAACATCGGGTTTTTAACCCGCACTAATTGCTTCATCGTTTCGCGATTACAATCTCTGGAGTATGGATAATGTAGCCATTAATGTATGTACCGAGGAAATTACACTCAACTCGCCACCTTATTTATTCATGCCTTTCCACCTCAAATATTCAGACATTTTTGGGACGACCATTGAATATGTTGAATGAGATTGCATGGTTAATTTTAAATGTTTATCGGAATTGGGTCCGGGGCATTTTACATATCTCTTACAGTATATATTTATAATGGGATATTCACAGCGGTCTTCTTTAATAGAGTCAATATTGAATATCGACTTTTATTCCTGATTTTATTCCATTACATTGGTAATGGTTTTTATATACAGTAGTATATAAAAAAATATAGTATTTTTTATGCTATAGCGGACAACGGAGCAAGTGAGTCTCTTATATATGGTAAGTGCACACCGCCGGCTATGAACAATCGCTTCACAGTCTACGCATTAGTTGTGTTGCTGGCTTTTTACGCAGCTTAAGCGGCAATTTTAAGGGATTCCGATTATCCCCACTAACTCTGCGAAACAAGTACCGTTTCACGCTGAGTTATTCTGTACACCCGTGGTATAACTATGAAATTTCTTATTAATTTGATATTAAACATTTATAATAAATTTAAACTAAAAATTAATAATTATTATAATTCAATATATGAAAAACAGAAAATGGACTGATAATACATAATAATAAGGAATATAGCTGCAGTTATTGAGTAAATAACTCGTTATAATCACATGGTTTCAGTATCTGGTACAGCCATTAGCGATATAGGTGAGGACGTTGAAAACACTCATAGAACGTCGCCGGTGGTAGGGACAAGCGGAGGCGATGTATATGTCACAGACATCGATTGGATACGCTATTTGATTGCATGACTAGCGCGTTAATTGAATGATGACATTGAATAGGCCTCATTAAATGTTCAAATACTTAGGTGTTTGTAGCACATGCCTTTGAACAGAGCGGAAGTCAAAACATCCAAGTGATTATAATTTAGTTAATTTTTTTCTCACTACGACGTTCGTAGTCACTAAAACCTAACCTAACTTAACCTAAATATATTTCGGCCCTATATCTCATTCACGACTATGCTAAATGACGTTCAGTTAAGACGTTGAACGTTACATTTAAAAGTTGACGAGTAATTTAATCATTCAACTAAATGTTGCCATTCAATGAACGCGCTAGTCATTCTATCAAAGAGTGGATTCAATCAGATGACTGCGACGTATACATATTATTATTTATAAACTAATCCTGTTAATACATCATGTATATATTTTTGAGTTTTTATTATTTTTCAATATAAATTAATAATTCAACTGAATTAGATGAACAGTTTTCATTCGGAATGTTATGCTACGTATAACAAAATATTTTTTTTTATCTTAACTGCTTGTTTTTTTAGTATTTTGTAGAATTTAATTATAATCAAACAGTTTGGACATACAACAGACATAGAAGACATTGAGTCAAAGAACAAAGTAAATAATATTTATTTATCTAGTTGGACAAGAAAGAACTCAGCAGTAAAAATAAAAATAATAATATCTAGATAAGTAATAAATATACGACCAATAGAAAACTTTCTTCATTATTGTTTTACGGTAGATATAAAAATCTGTAGTACTTAGTGAAAAAACTGCAAAATGTGCAATATTTGGTTTAATCTCTGCTTGCTCTGACTTGGGCCGAGAAGGCAAAACATGGATTTTAGCGATATCAAACGGTGGGTGGCAATTAGGTTAGTTTGTGAGCGGTCTATTGCCAAATGATCTGCGAGTTACGAGTGGCGACCGACTGCGTAACGACAATGTAATGCTGACATATTTATCGGGGTTGCTGCGCAAATGTTAACTTTATCTGCCTCACCGTTTCGGGTGTAATGAAAAATAAATTATGTGTAGTGTGTGCTGAATAATAGCTCTGCTAATTGTTAATAGTTTCACATACAGAGGATTCTGGTACAGAATCATAATATCTAAAAATAATTAGTCTTACAATAGACATATTATAGGTACATTCGTTACTGTATGCTTATATATACATATCAAAACTTTGTTTAGTTTTATGCAAGAATTCCGATCGCAGGATATTGCATAGTATATGCTATATGTTATTAATCAGACTCACGATAAATAGAAATTAAAGTTTTGAAATATATGTATAAAATACATATTTAACATAAAGTTTTATTTATTGAGTACCTCGACTTAAATTTGGATAGCAAAAAATCTCACCTCAGAGTAAAGAAAAGACAGTAAAAGATTATTAATAAAACCTATCGATTCATACAAATAAAAACTTAGATAAAATGTTTAATTTAACTAAGTTTTTATCATTTTATCACCATTACGTTTTCTGATCGCTCACCATTCAAAACAATAATTCATTTATTTCATAGATCACTATGTACAGTGCTAAGCACCACCAATTTCAAATAATTTTTTTTTTATTCTATAGCGGATAACGGAGCAGGTGGGTCTCCTATGTGGTAAGAGAAGATCGTCGCTCATGAACAAGCGCGCAGTCCACCCATTGGTTGATTTGCCGGTTATTAACGCCGCTTAGGCGACTTTTTTATAGGCCACCGATATCCTCACTCACTCTGCGAAACACAATACAAATAACGTTTCACACTGAGTATTCAGTGAGCCCGTGGTAACACTTCGGACGAGCCGGCTCAATTAGTGTCGGCATACGAGGGTATTAAGACACTAGTCCGGTCACTGTCAAGCCCTTCCAGAGATCAAATAAATTATAAATTAAATTATAATTGTTCCGGATCGTGACCCGAATCGGAACGGGACCGGGATTCGAACCCTCTCGCTTCATGGTACACCTATAAAACATTAAGCTACGAAACTTTCCAAATTATAATAGTTACATCCACATACTAATTTCTTTACAACTATTTTTTTTTTCTATAGCGGACATCGGAGAAGGTAGGTCTCCTATATAGGACACCGCCAAATGCGAACATTTTGTAAAAATCAAAAGACATTAAGCCAGGATTGTAATAGTAAAGAACAGGTTTGAAAATATTGCACGTGACACATTTATTTAGTTTATCAACATGCTTTTGCCATTAAGGTAACGAAGTGCTAAGTTTTACAACTCTAATTACTTAACTTCAAATAAACTTCCATGAAATTTTCTTTCAACTAGATCCGCCGGGGAAAATCACATTATTTTTGTTTCTCAAAAAACATTCCCCTGGACAAATTTTTAATTTCGTTCCCAAGTTTATTTACGGAAATTCAAAATTAACATAAAAGGCGCCCGTAGTTTCCTTTAAATATTGTTGGAGAATTGTAACAACAACAAGGAAGCATTTTGAGGTGAAAAGTCTGTATACAAAGAGAAGTTTCACTGTTTTGTTATAAACATTTTGAGGCATTGAAAAGTTATTTCCAAATTACATCAATCACGGCGAATATTGAATCACATATTGATAAGGCAAAAAAATATTTTGTATATTAATTTACATTATAAAAGAATCGCAATGATTTAATTGCCGGTAGATATTAATATTTATGCTCGACCGGAAGTATTGCTAAGGAAATTCTGTTATCTTCTAACGCTTACGATACGTCGTAGAATTTGCCATCAATATTACCTAATTGACTATCAGACGGAAGTTGCCGTATATTCAGATATCATTTGAGTATTTACTGCGGGGTAAAATGGAGTTATTAATGGAAGTTCTAGACGTCACTTGTATAAGACTTTTAAATATAATATTATATTATAATAAAACCTTCGTATAAAGTTGTACTATAAAAAAATACTAATTTATATTAATTAAATATTAATTTAACAAGCAAGGTTTAGTCTACTGGGAATACCTGGGTAGGTTAGCGGTCAACCTTTTAGAACTGACGAACATTGGTTTTCCACAGTAGCCTATATTGAAAAGCCGTGTCCACATAATAATTTACAATTCATAGGAAATAATTAGCAACATCTATTCCAATTTGATAGATTTATTTCTATTAAATGAAAATATGTCAGTTTTCTTTAATTATTTGTTTTATTTTATAGTGTACTTAGACTGATAGAACGGGTTTTTTATATTATAGCTCATGAATTATTTCTTATATATGAGCTAAATTATTGCGAAGTTTCCCTAAATGTGTTCAATTGTTTTTACGTGAAAGAGTAACAAACATTCACCCACCTAAACAAAATTTCACTTTTTTATATTATTAACATTAAAGAGAATTTTATATCCAAAATTTTGTATGTTAACCATGGAATTATCGCAATTTATACAACTATTTTTTGGAAAATAAGAATTATGGAACATAGATTTATTATTTAATGCGATAAATGAGATTGTTAGTGGGTGAGGTTTAGGCCAAACGTCAAATAAATACTGAGTAGAGTGTAATTTCATACTTGGTAGCATTAATCCTTATATAATTTGCGTTGTGCAACATGAGGTAACAAATCAGGTCCGCGTACGCCCTGCCTCAGCTGCTGCCTCGTATTTGTTTTCATTTTGTTACTATAGCTTGTATTACCTATATCTATATATGTTTTTATTTGTTAAGCTTACAGAATATATGTATGTCTTAAAAGTTCCAAAAGGTAATTATGATTTAAAAATTACATCTTTTCAAATATAAAAGTACCTGTACTAAAAATAAAACTATTTCTATATAGTTCATAAGAATACATAATATATAATAAGACAGAACAAATTAAGTTAGAATTATTTATTTTGAAATTGACTAAATATCTAATAATGGTTATGTATTTATTAGTGAATAAAATGTAAATAATGAAAGTTGAGATGGAGTTTTTAAATATTATAGACAGTCAACTATTTTTAACAATGATTTATTTTTTTAAATATATTAAAATACAGAATGAGACACACGATATTTTTTTCATTCATGAAACAACGTACAAAGAGCAGTAAAAAGAGTTTTACATTTTTTTATATAGTGGACAACGGAACAGTTGCGTCTCCTAAATGGTAAGAGAACACCGCCTTCCATGAACAATCGCGCCACAGTTCGCGGATTGGTTGTGTTGCCGGCTTTTACGCTGCTTAAGCTGCTAAGCTTGTTTATGAACCTCCGCTAGCCTCACTCGACGTGACAAACCAGCGAGGAGGCACACCTAATGTAAGCGGTTCTCTGCCCATGGACACTTACAGGCCTTGCCAACTTTTAATAAATATGTACGCTCTTTTCTTTATGGTCCGCAAGTTGTATTGGTTTGGAAATACCCCTGGCAGTTGATTCTACAAAGTGGTGGTACGCGGCACAAAATGCCTTGAAAACGTTTAAATATGGAAAAAAAACATCGAGGTGATAACGAAGAAACTTTTATTTATATTAAGTTTAAGTATTTAACATTTTAATTAAAATTGATACCAAAATTTCCGAGCCGCAAGAACCCAGCGATATACAACCAAAATATTCGCAGTATTTCATTATTTGAGTCCTATAGTGTAGATTGTGTGTCATGTATACTAACAGGGCAAACAATTAAGGATTAGGTATTTGAAATTAATAACCTCCGGGTATTACAAGCGGATTCCATTCATGGAATCTGCCAATTCGATTTCATATTATCATTGATTTGTTCAATTTATTGGATGTCCCAAATCTTCAACATACAGGTGCGCACGCAAAATGTAATTTTAAAAAATGGATCATAAAAGTTACTCTTAGCTAGATTTATGCCTTTGAGTGGTTCAATCCCGCATTGTGGAGGTATTTTACTTTTAAAAAGTTATTTAAGTGTTATAACTTTGTACATTATAATATATATTAAAACGAATTTTAAAGGAATGAACTCAATTTAAAATATCGTGGCAGATGTTAAATTAGTATGTATAAAATTATAATTAGTGTGAAATTTTAAGGAGATTGGATTGCTTTAGATCAAAAAGTAATTAAGCAGATCCGTTGTCTATGGCAGTGTTCCACAAACTTTTTGTGTTCAAGATACATCTAAGAAAAGATAATTTTTTAAAGGTACGTCACAAAAAAACATCTTAGATAATTATTAATCAATATTTATTTATTAAATACCAAAACAATAAAACAAAAATCTTGATCGTATTTTTCCTTTCCCTTACTTATTAATATAAATAATTTAAGTTTTGTATTAGGACCTTATTTTTCCAGGGCACAATTTGCGGAACACTGGTCTATGGTACTAATTGATAAATTTCATTGATTTCTTACTCTATGTTCAACATGTATTACATACCCATGTAGATTATTTAAAATAAATTGTATTCATGTTGAAAAAATTTTACTAGAATTTGAAAAAAAAATACCTTTGAGTTAGTATCTCAATACTTAATTATAATAGAAGTTATAGTAAAATAAATCGAAACAAAACAATAATATTTTATAATTTGCAACAACATTATTAGAAACGAAATTCAACGTTGAAAGTTAATCACGATAAAGGCTTGTGTCGCAGGCAGATGGTTCGCGTTAATTGTCCCGGGGCGGGGTGGGGCGTC
>DWCF01006529.1:0-12238 GCA_018230265.1 Delias oraia | reverse complement strand
TATTTTACAATCATTCACAAATTTAGGTTATTTTGACATGGAATTAAACTCTATTTATTATAATCTTACAACTAATATAGTATTTTATTCGATTTTTTTAATTAATTCATTTTTTTTTATAATATTAGTAGAATTTCGATTAGTGTATTCGACATATATATAAAAAACAGTGAAATCGTACAAAATGGCGTCCTGTCAGTTGGCGTTGGCGCCAAATTAAACCGTGTTCTCTATGATATCGCGCTTTGATCTCTTCACTGTTGAGTGTTTATTCAGCGTCTGTCTGTTTGTCCTCGTTGAAAGGATTTCTGAATGTAAGGGCAGGTTTCTTTCAATAGAAGATTTATATTGGAAAGTACAGCGTCGCAATTTGTGGATAGTAGATACTGTGATAAACTGCCCTCAACTGAAAGTGCGAGGGTTCAGTCGGGAAGCTTCTTAGTCATTCTTTTATTCTTCGTTTATTTCAATGTGTAAGAAATATTGCGATTTGTAGATATCATTCCTGGGTAAAAAAAAGATGCTTAGGCGATTTGAGACCAAAAAATAAAAAAATTAGAGCCTCGTAGTAGCTTAATGGTTTTAAAAGTGTACCATGAAGCGAGAGGAACCGGGTTGGCATCCCGGTCCGGACAATTATAAATTAAATTATAAGTTATTTGGTCTCTGGATTGGCTTGACAATGGCCGGGCCAGTGGCTTAACACTGTCGCACTCTTGGGAGAGCCATGCTAAAGCATATGCTGTCGCATTAATTGGGACGGCTCGTCCAAAGTGATACCACGGGCTTGCAGAATACTCAACGTGAAACGGTACAAGTGTTTCTTCAAGTGAGTGAGGATATCCGCGGCCTTTAAAAGTGCCTCTTAAGCGGGTTAAAAAGCCGGCAACACAACCAATGCGCGGACTGTGGCGCGGTTGTTCATGGGCGGCTGTGTTCTCTTACCATATAAGGAGACCCACCTGCTCCGTTGTCCGCTATTGATTTCAAAAAAATAAAAAGTAAAAGTAGGTAGAAATAAGTTATTTAGTGAGCTTAACTTTATGTTCTTACTTTCTTAAGTTCATTAAATATCACAACAGAACATAAATCAAAATATTTACGAAATGCAATCAGATATTATTATATTACCTTCAACATTATAATATGAAGAGAGATTGATTGCTCATTCGCTAATGATCTAATATATTCTAATACATTCGATTTGGTATTTCATCGTAATGAATGATTCGTGAATGAGATGTTCTGAATGCTAAGATAAGCCGAGATCTGTTTACGGTTATCTTTTAAACGAAGTTATAGATAAGAAATATTTATTTGTGATTGCATCTGAATACGTCACGATCGTAGTTTACCCAAATGTATCCCAATAAATTAAGAATAGACAACTATTTCGCCAACAGTCAACGCCATTTAACCCTAGAAACCCATTAATTTGACACAAATCCAGAAAACATTTGAGAGTTTTCAAAATCTTTCACAACAGCTAGATGTCCGGACCGGATATGACGTTCGATGCGCGTGCGCTCACTTCCTGCCGCGTGCAGCCAAAATGGCGGCCGGCTACTTCCGCTAGGGTGCATCACGTATAAATTATCTTGGGGATGAACTGCTTGCGCTTGCACTATCATTTGATATTCTCACGAGTGACAAGTCTAATTTTAAGCTTAAAAACACTATGCTATTCAAACTTGTAAATTATAAGATTATAGCCTAACTTATTTGTGTAATTGTTCGCAAATATAGTCACTGACATAGTCTATAAATGTTTCCTATAAGACTTTACGTGTATGAAAAAAGCTAAAATATTAAATACTGACTGAGCCGTAAAATATGACTGAATTATTATTTGCCGCTTTTACGCGTCACATCTGACTGCCGTCAATCTACGCTACATAAGTTTCTCTATTCCACGTAAGTATAAAAACAAGACGATTCAAAGAAACGTCTTTACTAACAAGTAAAAAGATTACACTATGTGTTTATACCATAAAAGTCGCTCTTTAAGTATTAGTCGCGCGTGAGAAAACACATTAGGGCCAAATCATACCTTGCAGACCAAGTCGTCAAAATCCCCATTACTATTATACCAAAAAACATCCCACATTCAAATAAACAAATAATATCTTTAAAATTAAATAAATCAACGGAGGTAAATCTGAAAGTGTATGGTAGGTATTTCTTTTTAAGACTGGTCAACTATTTGGTAAGAGAGCACTACCGTCCATGAACAACCGCGCCTCAGTCCAAGCTTTAGTTGTGCTGCCGGCTTTCCAAGCCACTTAAACGGTATTTTTAAGGGCCTCCGATAGCCTCACTCACTCAGCAAAACATAGTAGAAGCACCGTTTCAAGTACAACTACCATTTCACTTCAGACGAGCCGGCCTAATCAGTGCCTCAGCATAGCTTTCTCACAGGTTGAAATCGGATGGATATCCTTATTAAAACGGTCCATAAACTCTTTAGTTTTAAGAATGAATTTTGTAACGTTTTAGAAAATTCTACAAGTTTAGTTTGGTTGTAGAGGTGTGATATTCCTTATATTATTATATTAGCTATACAAATAGTTATTTTATTTACCTATGTGTTTAACTATAGTAATCCAATTTAAAAAAAAAATCTGTATATCAATCATCAACAGCCTTAAATGGCACGATTCTTAAACATGATCAACCTTTTTAAAAGTAATATTTACTGATTATTGCTGTTAGTATATAAAAGTAAAATAATAATAAAATAAAAGTAATATTAAGAATAATGAAAGTGATAGAAATAAAATGCTAAGTGTATCGTTTGCTTAATGCTAATTTATAACCAGTAAAACATGTATATTGTGCATAATAATTACAGCTCTTAGCGATAATTTGCTTTTAATTATCTCTATGGAGGTCTATTGTTTGAATGATAAGAAATTGCATTTTTCTTTATCCAAACGTTAATAGCTGAACATCGTTGATACATTTTATCTTAAGAGACAGTTAAAACTGTGATTTCAGACAGCACATTGTTTCGTCAGTTCAACAGTCCTTCTACCAGATTCTATCAAATTGAGCACAGATATTACTTCCAAAATGCTAATTATCTAATAGAAAGAAAGGAAGAAAGAACCGTACACTATAGAGATGTAGGCTAAAAAAATAAATGGAGTAGAAGCAAATTAGACTACAAAGGAGTAAAGAAGCAAGCATCCTGATTACGATAATTAAAACCCACTAAACTGATTTACTGCCACTCCAGACCCCCATCACTTAAGCTCTTTAGTTCGCATTTAATTGGAAAGATCTTAAAAAATCCTCGTTTTGTTTGCGATGAATTACCGGATACACGTCGTTGCTCAAAGGTTTGTTTAGTGAATGCGATATGACAATTGACATTCCCGCGGTTCTTATAGTCAAATTAGACGGATATATCAATCGGCGTATTTGTGTTTTTGCCAGCGTCTCTTTGCGGTACCGCTCAATGAATAGTTAATACGCAATGTTTTGTATACGATTTGTTTGCGAGAGCGGAGGAAAAAATTGATGATAAAGTGGACGGCTCTTGTTTTGTTCATTTCATTACGGATTTATATTTCCTGAATCGCATGCTGCATAGCAAAATATTCTTTCAGATTGAAATTGAGGCTTCTTTTAAAAATATTATCATAATATATTGAAGCCAATCTTCTCTAGTTTGAGTCGTATAAAGCTACGGAAGCAGACTCTCAATCTATTTTCATAACGAAATTACAATTTTTCACACCCGTAGGAGTCATGCTGAAGTACCTATATGCTGACACACTAATTGCGCCGGCTCGCCCGAAGTGATACTACGGGCTCACAGAATACTCAGCGTGAGACGGTTCTATAGTGAGGTTATGAGAGACCCTTAAAAGTGCCGGCAAAGCACAAAGTGCTAAAGTCTCAATTTTAATAGCAAATAAATGATACTTTATTATATTTGTAATTTTATAGGCATGTTTACTAGATAGTTGTAAATAATATTATTTATTTTTGTTATCGTGTCGTTTATGTGGCTAAAATTAAATAAAATTGATCATTTTTATATTATTAAATCGTTTTTATGATGTAAATCTATATCCTATATAAAATTCTTATAAATACACTGACATTATTATAGTACCGTTTCGTGTAACAGAAAACAATTCGTAACGAAAAACCACCAAATCAGTATCAATACATTGAACAAACAAGCGTGTGTTTGTGTACCCACGAAACAGATCTGTTGTCTCAGTTGATTGCCGATCGAAACTTCACAACTGACCATTCCGAATCGGATTACTGCTTCGTTACTGACCCAACATTTTTGCTATTTGCCCGACCGCTAACGCAAACAACGCACCTTTATTCACGCAACCCAACAGAATAAAATCGTTATAGCATGACATTGTATTAAATAATTAGTAAATACAATTGTTAGAAAAGAACGGTTAAATTATGTTGCTATAAAAAAAACAACGTTTATGGCCTTCTGAAGCTTCAGAATCATAGAATATATATTTTATTAATTGCAAAATAATTAACACATGTACGTCAATGTCATAACTTAAAATCATGAATGTCACCATCCGGAGATAAACTATAACATAAATCCTAAAGAGGTCCTTTATGTAAACTTTATTTATTTATTGATTTCATGTTAAAGATATTTCCTCGTGACATTTCGTAGCAAGCCTCTAGAACCGACTTCTATTGGAAAATCTTTAATTTAGAACAAGCATTCCTCAGCGTAGTTTTGAATAGCGTCTTCCTAGACGTCAATTAAGTCAAACTTGAAATTTTGAGCGGTTTTTTGCTCTAGCATCTCTCTATGTAGCTTGTTAATGGATGGATTTAATATAAATAATATTTTTCGTTTTTCAGCCAACGAGAATAGTCGCCTTTGCGTCTATTTGAGCAACTCTGACATCACTTGCTTATTTGTTATGGGCAAATGGAGGGAAACTTTTTAATTGTACCCGTCCTCTATTTAGACCAACTCGTAACTTAGGTAACTAACCCTTTCAAAATATCACAATTTTCACGAATAGCACTGTAGGTGCTAATTATATAGCGCTGTCTTAATAAAAAGAATGTGTTTTTTCTTTTTTAGTTATATGGTAAAAAAACACCGGACCACAGTCCGCGTATTGGTTGTGTTGTCGGCTTTTTACGCCACGTAAGTGGCATTTTTAAGAGCTTCCGATATCCTCAATCACTCAAATCACAGTAGAAGTACCGTTTCAAGTACATTGTCACGTTGAGTACTCTGTGAAGTCTTTTAAATAGTATAATTTTTTAGACTACGAGCTAAGTTTAGTGAATATTTTTAATATCGGTTATTAACATACTTTTCCGAGTAATCTTTAAACGTGTAACGTTATTCTGATTCGAGTTAACCGTAGTGTAAATACTTTTATCTAATTATCTGAATCAGTTTTAACTGCGCATTGAATGTAACCGAGCTCCACTGGTTTTCTCCTATAAATGTGGCGTAGATTAATGGGGCGGCACCACAACTACGGAATCTTTGAATCGGTTAATAAAAGCTATTAGGCTCTTAAGAAAATTAATAGATTTTACTTACTCGTATATATAAACAATCGTTACGGTATCTTTTAATTAATAGGGGCTTTAGTAGTTGGACCTTTCTTCGGCAGTATTACATCTACCTACTTAGGTACCTTGCTACCTAAGTTATTGAAACATTTTAGGTATAAAAAGGAATCTAGGACTAAACAAAACTAGAAAAAAACTGGTTATTTTCTTTTCAATAACTTGGCTGCAAGTCGTATCAGCAAACACAAAAAGAAAATTATCTGTAATTTTGTTCTTAGCCCTTTCATTATCAGTCAAGATGCCTTCTGGAGTTATTAAATTAACCTATTAAGGCAAACTGAGTTATCTGATTTGAATAACTTGAATGGGTGTAGGTTTTTTATTTTTTTTATTTTATAGCAGATAACAGAGCAGATTGGTTTCCTATATGGTAAAAGAACACCGCCGCCCATGAACAACGGTACTGGTTGTGTTGCCGGCTTTTTACTCTGTGAAACACAGTGCAAGTTTCACGCTAAGAATTCTGTGAGCCCGTGGTATCATTTCGGACGAGCCGGCCCAATTTGTGAGTCAGCATATACTTCAGCATGGCTCTCCCACGGGTGTAAGTAGGTAGTAGTAAGTTAAAAACCATAATATGAAAAATTAAAACAAATTTAAATAGTGAAAGGATATGAGACAATATATTTTAAAGACTTGAGTCCTTCCATCTTTCATGTTGTGCATTGTTTTATTGAACCCTCGTCGGGCATAAATTCAAATCCTGCCCTCATACATAGCTACGTCGCAGACACAGTAGCCATCATAAATTGAAGGCAGACCACCCGATGATTCGAAGAGGTTTCATAAACATTTAAATTGATAGTTATATTTGTAATAAACATCAATTATGACACAGATATAGGGCCAGGCGGTTGGCCATGGGCGGAAGTGATCTCTTATCATATAGGATACTCACATGCTCCGTGGTCCCCTATACCACTAAAAATATATATTAGTAAACTCATATCAATTAATAATTAATAAATTGAAATAGTTTTATTGAATCAAAATATTGATAAGGTTAATAATGTTAGGCTTATAAAATATTAAAGATGATAAAACCAACATTATGGCTTAAACTTTATAAACATATAAAATTGATTGTGGTTTTATACTTTAATTGTAATCTTAAATATAAGGCTATACGCAGTAAATTAGTGTAAAGTGACAATATACATCACAAAAACACGTAAAATAATTAAGAAATAATAATATGTATCTGTCTATTATGTAAAAGCAAAACTAGTAATATGAAAACACTATTGAAATTTGTTTTTTTTATAGTGGACAACGAAGCAGGTGGGTCTTCTATATGGTAAGAGACATCACAGTCCGGGCATTGCATGTGTTGCCGGCTGTTCACGCCGCATAATTTCAATGGTCCCCCATATCCTCACTCACTCAACGAAAAACAGTAGGTACAAGTACTGTTTCATGCTGAGAATCCTGTGATCCTATCAGTCTGTGAGTTGGCACAATTTGTGCGTCAGCATGTCTTGAAAATACACAAGTATTCTAATAGAAATAACAATGTACCACTTTGTTACTTCATAGTTCACTTGTTAAGCCTTTTATATAGTACTAAAAGTTTGTATGTGAACTGTGGTACGAGGGTGACAATACTAGAAATTTGGCGGCGTTTCGCAACTAGCATCATTACAGCCACACCGGATGTTGCGTCAGACGCCGCGGCGCGTGCGTAACAAATCACTATTTTACAACTTCCTGTATCTCAGTTTCTCGCAGACTTCACCCAAGGGTGGACGTGCAAAAAATAATACACAGTCACGCGCCGTTGCAGCTGATGTTATTATCAGAAATAATTTGTCTATTCTCCCCTCGGCTTCATTCCCCAACTTTTTATAGAATATGAATTGCAATATCGCTATTAATGAATAAATCAATAAATTTCTTAGATGTTATTGCCTCTTTCATTACTTAGAATAAGGGTGGCACTTGTTTTTGTCTTTATTTATTGTATTTAAATATTATTAAATGTTACACAATATAAATTTTGCGAGATATATATAATAATTAACAATATTTCCGGATCCGTATAACGTGATTTTGGCCCAGGAAAAGAACCCAAAATCAGGATGCGTGAACTGTTAAACCACAGCGCTTAATAAAAGTATCGTAATAAAAATTTAAACAGAACGAGACACATTAGCGTTGGACAGCAAAAGTCATAATATAATTTCTATTCATATTATTCCGATTTATAATTTAGTGACCAATTAATAGCACTTATGAAACCAATAAACATTACAGTATCAATAAAATACATTTTAAAAGCTAATATTTACCATTAAATGGACATTTCGTGTTACAACAAGAGCACGATAATTGAAGATTTACAACAACCAGATATAATAAACTTTATTATCCTGCCATAAAGACTACGAAAATCAAAAAGCGAGTGATAAATTTTAAACGAATTAAAGCGAAGCTCTCCTATTGCCTCGCCAATGTGTTTTGACCTTTTGAAAATAGAAAACCTTTGGAGATATGCGAGTTTCGTTCCTATTGCTTGGGGTGCCGGGAATCAATCGCTGCTGGTGAAAAGGGTTTGCGCGTCACGTGTCAGACACCCTTTCTATTTGTGAACGTAATAAATATTTACAAAACTAGATTTCCACAATTGCTAATAATTTATTGTTTGTTTTTATAAAATATTTTGTAATAGCTTAAGACCCTAGGGATGAACTGAACGTGCGAAAATGGAGTCTTCGCCCACCTTCAAAACATTTATAATCTAATTAGTTATTTAAAAATGTAGGTATGTTAATAATAAATTCAAGGTATTTTCTAATAAAACTGAATGTATACTAAAAAGCTATACCTAGGGACATAAAGGTACTAATTTTTTAAAAATTAATCTGTATATATGGTCTGTGCTCCATTTATAACATATACCTAACGATATTGGCTTTGTTTATTCATCTCGTAGAAACATGTGACAGAATATATTGCTATATTAACCTCATTAGAATTAGCTATAAATCTTTTGTGGGTTGGTAAGACGCTATTTTTACAGAAGAAAATATTAGCGATTATAAACTACCCTACTTATACTTCAACGTTATGTCGTAGACCCAAAGGAACACTATGGACAAAAGAAAACACGTTATACTTGACCTTTTACCGCAATATTTTAAATAAAGAACGCTTCATATGCACTAGAGACTAGATAATAAAAAAAATCCAATCACCTAAATGGGTTTTGGCCCTCACGTCAAAGGAATGGAGACGTCACGCGAACAGCACACATATTTCATTTATACTATCCTTCACTAAACTAATGTAAGTGAAAATAAGCGGCGATTGCAGCGTACGGTCAGTAAAACAAATTCAACTCCAGCTGGCTGGACTAAAAGATACCGTAAAACATTTTTACTAACATAAATTTCACCCGTGACAGAGCCATGCTGAAGTATTTGCGGAAGCACTAATTGGGCCGGCAAGTCCAAAGTGATACCACGGGCTCACAGAATACTCAACGTGAAACGGTACTTGTATTGTGTTTCGCTGAGTGAGTGAGGATATCGGAGCCTCTTAATAATGGCGCTTAAGTGGCATAAAAAGCTGGTAACGCAACCAATGCGTGGACTGTGGCGCGGTTGTCCATGGGCGGCGGTATTCTCTTACCATATTGGAGAGCCACTCGCTCCGTTGTCCGCTATACTATAAAAAAATAAAACATTGTTTTACAGTTATATTATGATTCTATGTACTTATAAAAACATGTTTTGTAATACACACACACACACACATATATATATATATATATATATATACCTATTGTATATAAATAGTCGTATCTTAACTCGTTTATAGATTAAGATTACCTTTATATACCAAAGTATAAGAAAATTTAAAGTTGTATGAAATGGAATGATATATCTGATTTAAATGGATAACTGTTTTCAGAGACATGACTAGCTTGTTTTGCTATCTGTACATAAAGTAGTGCGTAATGGTCCGTCAGTGCGTGTCGTGCGAACAATGTGGCCAGTGCCCACCCCTGACCTCGCAAACTTACATTCAGATCTCGACACCGTTTCTCTGATTATTTGAAGCAATGCCGACATGAAATACAACAATTATAAAAAATATCTGCTCTACACAAAGAACATACATACAAGAACGAAAAAGTTCATTGCATGGAATCCTGAATATCTTTTGAACGTCGTTACATGTATAAGGGCACATAGTTTTTGATAACACTAGAAATACATTTTAACAGTTAAATGTTCAAAAGATGTCAATTTTCTGACATATCCAAGAATCGATTAACAACTTCATTTGTTTATAAAAAAAATTCAAAGTTAAGATGTAGGTTTTATATCTGCAACACTTGTTTTTATGGAAACGGGCCACCAAGAAGTAAGGGCAACAGAATAAGCGGTCTTCCGCTCAGAGACACCCCTAGCACTTGCAGTGCCGCGTCGTTGCCGGCCTTTTAGGGATATGTACGCTCTTTTAGTCGTCTCCAAGAAGGAAGAAATCTCTCATCTTTGAGAAACTTTTTAACTAGCGTATCACTATATATTGTTTGCTCGTTGAAGAGAGACGTGTGACTTGGTATCTACTATGACGACAACAAATTATCCGAACACCCAACTCGCGAGTTTTAATATCTGTATTTCCCACTAACAATCCTAACACTATGATTACACCTCAATTTGCCGCGCTCCACAAATTATTTATTCTTTTAAACGCGCACCAAACTATAATGAGATGAGATTTGAGTCACGAACCAGAGTTTGTTTAAGCGGACAGAGCTGTGGAGACGTCATTTTAAGGCTTTTAAACGGTGGCAAATGCGTAGGAGACACACCTAGGATAAGCGTTACTGCACCCATGGACACATCTAGCTCTTGCAGAGCCACGGATGCGTTTCTGTTTAAGTTCTACAAATATTTTATATTAGAAATAAATGGTGAATTAATTATTATATAAAATAATTCAACATAAAAGCGTGGGAGAGTCATGCTGAAGCATATGCTCTAATTGAGCCGGCTAGACCGAATGATACAATGGGATCGCAGAATACTCAGCATGAAATGTTTCGCTGAGTTTTACTGTATTTCGCTGAGTGAGTGAGGAAATTGGAGGCCCTTTAAAATGCATCTTAAATGGTGTAAAAGCCGGCAACACAACCAATACGAGGAGTGTGGCACGGTGATGGGCGGCAGTGTTCTCATATCATACAGGAGATCCACCTGCTCTGTTGTCCGCTAAGGGTTCCTAAAAAAATTGATTGTCGACTCCATGCATTTAAGTGTTCCACTCGCAGGTGATAATACGCTGATTACTCCGAGCCACCGCTATGGGCTCCATCGACATCTATTTACGTGATTTATGTTCACTAATTATATACATATTATTTTATATTCACTCTTATTGCTTGAGAAATCTGATTCTGGGTTAAGAACTTAATTGATATTACTTTGAATAGAATGAGTTAATTTAACTTTTGAATGTACCTTGAAAGAAAGGGGCCTATGTAAAATTTGTTTGCTGTAGCCTCAACAAACTCATTGCTTAAATAATAGATACTGAAGTTATGAAGTACTGATAAAGCACTTATATACTTTTATATAGTATATATACTCAAACACCTTAAAGACATTTATAAAAGTTGTAGATACATTGTATAGCGGGTCACGGAAAACTCAGCGTGAGTAGTTGTTACGCTGTACGTGGAGCGTGTGTTACGCTGAGTGAGTGAGGATATCGGAGGCTCCTAAAATTATGCTGCTTAAGCGCCGTATAAATCCTGCAAAAGAACCAAAGCGTGGACTGTGGCGGGGTTGTCCACAAGTGGCGACGTTCTCTTACGATATAGGAGACCCACCTGCTCCGTTGTCTGCTATACCATAAAAAATAGATTCAACATATACCAAAGCATTATAATTTATATTTTCGCCATTGGTTAGACCTGTACGATTTTTAAAAGCTGATGATTTCATTAATGACATCATCACATTTGTAACAGTATCAATTTTCGACCGTTAGCCATAACGAATGATCATAGCGAAATGATGATTCCGCTGTGAATTCGATACAAAAAGAGACATTACTATTGGCTCAGTCACGAGCCGGCAATTTTGATATCCATCGACATACATTGCTGTTCATTGGTAGTGTAGGAGATGCTGATATTAACGAAAGCCTTAATTTGTTAGGGAAATATGTCTAGACGTAAAGTATAATAAAATTATTAATGTGTTATCTTTTAATAAAAAAAATAAAGTAGTAACTTCCATTGTAGTTCATAGTGAATAAAATTAATATAAAATCTATGAGCTGCATTAAAAAATAATAACGTATTACAAAAATGTACCAAATAAAAACAACAGAAGTAAGAATTCTAGAAAGATTACATATATCGGTTTTAAGGTTAAATATTGTGATGTAATGTTTTATTGTGCGCTCTTAGACCATTTGCTTCGCCACCCAGAATATCAACTGCCTTATCTCATAGTCAGAGGTGGTCTAAGCGTGCTATTATCACCGATAATACATAATTTATGAGAATCCTAACATTTTCCAGCGTCTTTCCAATGAGCTTAAGCGCAACATCTAGAGTTTTAACTGTGCGATCTTCCTATCTTAATGTTATATCTCTCACGGCGTTCATATATTTAACAAG
>DWCF01006528.1:0-12238 GCA_018230265.1 Delias oraia | reverse complement strand
GGCCAGCCCATTGCCACTTCGACTTACTAATACGGCGGGCAACGTCAATCACTTTGGTTCGGCTGCGGATAACCTCAAACTATAGTTTAATATAACTAAAATATTAAATTAAACCATTTAATATAGTATAATATATATGTTTCAGAATCAATCATTACACCAGAACAATTTGCAGAGATACTTTGCGATGATTTAGAATTGAACACCAGCACATTTATTCCAGCCATAGCTACCTCTATCAAGCAACAGATTGAAGCATTTCCAAGTGAGCCACCTGCTATACTGGAAGAGGCCACTGACCAGAGAGTTATCATTAAACTAAACATACATGTTGGGAATACATCTTTAGTTGACACAGTAAGTTAATTTTTATTAATTATATATAAACATTGGGGGTGGCCTATGTCCAGCAGTGGACTTGAATAGGCTGATGATGATGATGATGATGATATATATACATATAATAATATATTTATTAACCAATATACCTAATTAAATTTATCAACCTTGACTGCAGTTCTGTAAAAAGTTATTTAAAACTGGCATTTTAATAGAAATTATAGAAGATGTATATTTATGTAAGTGAAAAACTTTCACCCATGGGAGAGACTGACTTAATAATTGGGCTGGCTCATCGGAACTTCTTCTATTTGCTTCTACTGTGATTGCTGACTAATCAAGAGTATCGGAGGTAAAAGGTAAAAGCCGGCAACACAACCAATGCGCGGTCGTCGATAAGCAGCGGTGTTCTCTTACCATATAAGAGATTGACCTGCTTCTTTGCCCGCTGTATCATAAAAAAATATTACATGGCTCATATTAATTGAAATAATACAAAATTAATCATAATAAAAGTATATGTATCTTACATACTTATAATTGAAATTCATTATTTATTCAATTTGATTCAGGTGGAATGGGACATGTCAGAGAAAGAGAATAATCCAGAACAATTTGCAATGAAACTATGTGCAGAGTTGGGCCTAGGTGGGGAGTTTGTGACAGGCATTGCATACAGTGTCCGAGGACAGCTTGGGTGGCATCAACGGACATATGGGTTTAACGAAGCACTGCCCACTGTTGAGGTATGAGTTTTATAAGGAGTTGGTGTTTACACATTTATTTCAAATATATACAGATTATCCATAGTGGTTGGATTATAAAATCACATTAATGTATGTGTAAAAACTTTCTGTAGTAAAATATATACGATTTTGTTTTAAATTAAATGAGATTTAATCATACTAAAAAGATTATACTATTTCATAAGTCAAACTTGATATTGTACGCCTTAAATCTGTAGTGGCTGGTAGTTTTTACGGTAAGTCTGTTTTTAATTTTAGACGCCGTACCGCCAGCCATCGGAGGCCGAAGTTTGGGCGCCGCACCTAGAGACGCTAACGAATGCCGAGATGGAGAAGAAGATACGTGATCAAGATAGAAACACTCGACGTATGCGACGAATCGCCAATACCACTCCTGGTTGGTAACTTAATATACTAACGCTCGAGTTCTATATTCGAATAATCCAGATAAAAGGCTACTGAAATAGGTATCGGTACAGTATATGTATACGGTAAATATGTAGGTAAACGTTGTTTCTAAAGATATTATTTATGTGTTGATCTATAACTATCTCTATGGTTCCCAACAGCTCATAGACTATAGAACTCGAGCGTACAAAAGTTCCAAAGTAATGCAGAAATTTATGACTTTGCCAGAAGATAATTTCCTTTTAACTCTACATGGAACATACTATTTATGGATACAACCGTTTCAATTGATACATATTTATATATTTGTTACATTTTCGGGTGAAATTACCATATCTTTATTAATATTTTATATCCTACCAACAGTTAAAATATAGTCAAACCAGTTAGAAATAAACAATAACGGTTATAATTATTTTATTCTATGCATTTTTTTGTTATTAAAAGAGTAGTACAAGAGTAAAACGAAGTCCAATTCAACAATCTAGTTGCGCGTTTCGATTTATCTTTGTTATAGTGTTTTAAATATTTATATTAAGTAATTATAGTAAGAAGGCCAAATGAAAATAAATTACTATGATGATAGTTGATCCATTACGAATAGGTTTTTGGGAGCAATGGTACTGGGAATGGGATAAATATGAGACTTAAATGTGTTCAAATTACGGTTAGGTTAGTTGTAATTTATTTTAGATTAAGTATTTATTATTTATATTGTATTTAAAATGATGATATTTAATTGTACTTACAAACTCGTATTTAATACTTGTGAATTTACCTATGATGACTAAGTAAGTGGACTGTTGAATTTTTGTCACATTAAAGATATTTTTTTTTGAAATTGTATGTTTCATTTTATGTTTACACTGTGATTAAAAGTCCTACATTCTACTTACCATTTTTCATTATTGTGCAAATATTTTCATTACAACACATTCATACGCCGTCTGCTTTAGAGTTCTTAATATCAATTTTATTTGAAGCACTACGTAAATTTCCGAGATGCAGGGCATATATGTTTAAAATTTATTACTAATTTCATATAATAAGCCTCTATCTCTCAAATATGTTAATTATTAATTTGAACTTAATAATAACATGACTATTTGAATACACTCAGTCAACCTTTAACCGTAATGAAACTGTCATAATATAAGTATCGTGAATGTATACTGAACATATCGTCTTATCACTGGCCGCATTAGAATATCCTTGGTAAATAGAAACTCCACAGAGATATAAACCTCTCTAGAGTTATTCTGACGACTAACTTATTATATGTGAAACAATTTATCGGCGATGATCTCTTATAGAAGAGAGGCGCCTGTTCCGTTGCCCGCTAAACCATAAAAATGTATGTTTAAAACGAAACTATAATCCCGAGTATTAAATATAATAATTTATAGCACTGAGAAAGTATTTACTGTTTGTTAACAGATGTGTCGCTGAGTCGAGCCGTCAACCGCCTCATTCGTGCGGACGAAGCATTGTTCCAAACGACGCCCGAGAAACGCAGGAAGAAGATATAATAAATTTATTAATTCCACTCGATATCTAATATTTCATATAATCACCCGTGGGAGAGCCATGCTGAAGCGTATCCTGACACACTAATTGGACCGGCTCGTCCGAAGTGATAACACGGACTCACAGAATACTCATCGTGAAACGGTACTTGTATTATGTTTCGCAGAGTGAGTGAGATATTGGAGGCTCTTAGAAATAGCGCTGAAGAGTTGTAAAAAGCCGACAACACAACCTTGCGCGGAATGTGGCGCGGTTCTTCATGGGTGGCGGTGTTCTCTTATCATATAGAAGACCCACCTGCTCCGTTCGACGCTACGCGCCACAGTCCGCGCTTTGGCTTTATTGCTGACTTTTTACACCACCGATATCCGCTTTCACTCAGCGAAACACAGTAGAAGCACTGTTTAAAGTACTATTACCATTTCACGCTGAGTATTCTGTGAGCCTGTGGTATCATTTCGGACGAGTCGACCAAATTTGGGCGTCCGCATATGCTTCAGCATGGTTCTCCCACGGGTGAGAAATGATTAAAAACATTTTCATAATGCTGTTTTCTTGAAAATTTTTTTTAGAGCTAGGTATCCCTCTAAACAAAAATATCAGAGCATATTTTCAACCGAAATATTTTCATCAGAAATATTTTCTGTCATATTGAAACATAGTTGTGATGTTAATTAATTGACATTCTACTCACTTATTTTATATTATACCAGGTTGAAATCTTTAGATCTTTTGTAATTGTAATTGTAAGACGGGCTGGTTTCCGCTACGCGACGACTTTACTGCGCCTATTTTGGGTGAGAGAACCGTCAGCATCATTCATGCCAGCTTAGTTCTTGGAGGAAACTCAGCAGGTTCTTCACGTTTCCGGCTACCTCCTGCAACGACCCCGGTATCCCGAGGTGCTGAGTCCTGTATGCTGCCACCCCAGAGCATTCCAGTAGCATGTGGTTGGCTGTCATACAAGCTCTGCATAAGGGACTGTCTGTAACACCAAGCGTGTGTAGGTGTTTATTAAGAAGTGCATGACCAGTCAGCGTTCCGACTGCAAGTCGGAGTTTGGGCCTCTTCAGGCCCCGAAGTGTGCGCGCCAACTTGGTATTTATTGTGGGAAGGGCCACTTCACACATCTTTAGATCTTACTAAAATAACAATGTATCCTAGTTATAAGTAGTTTTAAATAAATTGGCGTCTATAAATACTGTTGTTTCATTTGTAAGCATAAGATTACTTCGATTCTAACGGCCTAACATGTGCCCATAATCTCACGATTGTGTAGTTATGGTAAATTTATATGGCTTAAACAAATAGGCAGGGATAAGCTTCTTTAAATTTTCATATAATAATAAAGATAAATGCCTTAATACATAAATTAATACCTGTAAATGAAATTCACTATCATATTTCGATTCTTATTAACTTCGAGTCAGAAGATGGTTTCATTCGTATTATTTTGATTTTTGTCGTCCAACAATTGAGTGTTTTTAAAGCATTTTCGCACCATTCTGCAGAATTAATTTGGTGCGGAGGTATTTCCAAGCCATTACAACTTAGGCTTTAAGAGAAGAGCGTACTTTAAAGCCAGCAACGCATCCGTAGCCCAACTGAATCGTAGGTGTCTATGAGAGGTAGTCGATGAGCCTCGCGTTCCTTTGTATCCCTTGCTTATAGAGATATTAAAAAGGTCTCTAAGAAAATTAAAAATACATTTTACTGAACATGGTCACGTCCTTAAGTTAATTGTTTCTTAATCACTTTGTATAACATTTACCCATACTAATTGGAAAAATTTTCCGCCACGAAGGGGTGGGTGTGTCAATCGAGGTTTCGTAACGACCACAGTACAATTGAAGATAGCCACTAACGATTCGAATGCGACACGCAATTTGATTGGTTTTGAGGTATATTAAGAATTTAATCGGATTTTCGTGAAGTGACTCGTACAATTTTATGAATTATTTTCTACTTAACCATGAATGATTTTTGCATTATAATAAGTTTTACAATATTTAAAAAATTCCATATAATTTCGATTTATAAGAGCACATACAAATGTCCGTTACGTTTGTTAAGATAAAGCATATTTTGCCAATGTTTATTATATTTTGTATCGTGTTTGTATTATGTTAATGAAAATTACATAACGCTTAAATGATTTCAAATTACGATATATTTTAAGCATTCGAACGACGTCCTATTTGAGATTTTAAGCTAGTTTATCAAATAAAATAACACGAATTTCATTTTACATTTTAAAGCCAGAAAATAAATGAAATAATAGATATAAATTATAATAAAAAATGAAAACTGATTCTGGATAATATTAAATATATTCAAAATATAGACAAACAATTCTTCAACTATTATATGAAAATATATTTTTTTTATTTAAAAAGTAAATTGCTACAATAAAAAAAATCACAACAGGTATGTATATATAATACGTATTTAGTTTTATACCTATAGAAGAAAACTATAGACACTGGGTGGAAAACAAAGGTGATTATATCCATATTCCTTTTCATCTCGCCTATGAATCGAAGGCTTACGATGTATGTAAAGACGATTCAAGTTTTGAGCTGAGAAAAATATACTCCGCACATGCGCAACATCCAATGTTCACACTGAGGGATAGAGGCCAGAAAATTAGAGATGGTGCTAGTCGATACGACATTAATAAATTATAATATGTATATGGAAAAACATTTTTGTATTTTACACACACACACACACATAACTATTATTATACATATAACATACTATATAAAAATAAATGGAAAAACATATAACTTGCCTTTAAAAATAAACCTCGCTCTATGAAATAAAAAAAAAACATTTTGATTTAAAGTACTAAAATGATCTGTTAAATAATAATTATCCTTAATGTAAGTAAACATTCCAAACGTCTCATTGAGTTTACGTAATCACGAAATATGTAATATGTTGATATTAAGAAGCGTCCCTGTTTGTGTTATGAAGACGTTTAGATACTAATTCGTAGACTTTATAGAAAGTGAGCCTAACCTTATCTACCGTTATCAATGTAGTCGATAGGTTAGCGCATCACTACCGCCAGATTGGCGAACTCTCAGTACGAAATGTTGGCTGAAAGATGCGGATGGAGGCTTACGATTTTCCTCCCCTTTCCCGCCAACGTACAATTTCAAATTAACCGCCATCTGCCAAGAAATTGATGGAACTTGATTTTTTAACTTTGTTCTATGGTTAAAAATCGTTTAGCATTTGATGTTTTGTGAATCAATCGTGAAAGTTTTGTGTTAGTGCCAGAGTTGGGATGTATGATTGATGGTAAGTTAATCATTTATTTCATTATTTTTTATAATATGCAATACTTAAAATAAACACTTCTGCAATAGCTAAGTCGAGCAAGGAGGTAAGTTCTGATTAAGTAAAATTAGCTGTAATTATCTAAGCGTGATCCGGTCTAAACTTTTTTAAAAGCTTCCTCGATCCAGTATAAGCTTTTAAAATAAATCGCAGTCTAAAAGTCTATTGCACTAGGCTTAACTATACTCAATTTAGTAATAATATTTATGGGTGACCTTTATACTTTTTAGAGTCTTCTATTAAAAAAAATATTGTAAGATTTAAAATTCGAACGATTTGATTGTCATTCATGTAATTTTTTTTAAATTTCATATTTGTTATTTTTTATTATTTTATTTATTTAAATCGAATGATTTACTTATGATTTTTTATTAAACATCCTATTATATAATATAAAATCACTTAAAAACATTTTTTTGAGGATATACCTGTGTCAATATACACGAAAATAAATGATATATATTGTTTATATATTTAAAATTTTACGTTGAATATAAAACCTCCTTTAAGGTATTTCTGAAGGTCGTTTCAAAAAGAAAAGATTAGACAGCTGTCCTTGCCCTAGGTGAGCCCCTTGCTCGTTTGCCACCATTTCCATAAAAAAAGCAGTATTCTAAAGGAGTCTATTACAACCATGTACCAACATTTTAGAAAAATTATTACCCATAGAAATAACAAAAAATAATTAATTACAGGTACTTATAATTAATGATGAAAAAAGTATATTTGCATTATTTTACGTAGAATTTAATAACATTCATATGCAAAAATTTAAGTACAATAAAATTCATAAAGGGATTAATGTAATAGAAAGAATATCTTTCTAAGAAGTAGAACGAGGAGCACCAGTGAAGAAGGATATATATACAGGGAACGATAAAGCCTCATAAAAGCAAGACTAGTTTACTCAAGTTACTTCCACAGCACATGTCAATGGAGCAATGTAGCCAATATTAATAGTGCGTTCATGCCGGAGAAGCGAGCTATACAAGCAATTTACGTTATAGGGTCTAGACTCTAAAGTGTCACTTAGATCCCATTTTAGGGACATCTATATATTGCCGGTGGTCTCACAATACATGTGAAAGTTAATATATTATGTTGGGAAAAAATCCTAAATTTAAGAAATATGCAACAATCGCTGTATCAAATAAGTATTATTATTTTTGGTGTTTATAAAATATTAAAATGGTAATAAATAAGACCGCCTTCATAAAGAATGATAACGATGAATTTAAAGCATTAAAAGAATTATGTAAGAAATATTTTGTTTTTTTGTGCTGTAGCGGACAACGGAGCAAGTAGGTCTCTGATATGGGTAAGACACCGCCGCCCATGAACAACCGCGCCACAGTTCGTGCATTGGTTGTGTTGCTGGCTTTAGCGGCATTTTTTTTGGCCTCTGATATCTTCACTACTTCTGCGAATCACAGTACAAATACCGTTTCATGCTGAGTATTATGTGAGCCCGTATCACTTCGGATGAGCCGGCCAAATTAGTGCAACAATATTAAGACACTCGCTCGGCCGCTGGCAAGTCGTTTCAGAGTCCGAATAAATTATAAATTATAATTATCCGGACCGGGGTTAGAACCCGAAACCTCTCGCTTCATGTTACACTTTTAAAACCATTAAGCTACGAGGCTCTCAAATCAAGTTGTTATCTGTCAAATAACAATCCAGAGAACTAACCGCAAGCGACTTTAAAAAAAAAACAACAAATCAATTAAATATTATTGTAAACACAATTTTACAGTTGAAGTTTAGGTGGAAAAAGAACTGCGTATTTAAAGCGTATGTATATTTTGTCCCCATAGCTAATAAAGTCTCAAAAGTTAAATATATGATGGTCGCTTGTCGTCAATACACAGCAAGTTGTCAATGTAATACAGTGTTCTATAACATGTCCCAATTTTCCGTGATCCGTTAAAATGGTTATTGCGTCGGCTCGTTCAGAGAACGGCCGAATTTAATTTACATTCGTTTTTATTTCAAGTAAATGGTAAATAAACCTTATTAACTTAAACATTGAATGTGAAAACTATTATCGGTTACAATGTTTTTATACTCTGAATGAAATGTTTAATTCGGAATTATTTTTTCTTTAACAATTGCCGAAAATGCTTATTACCTTACTTGTCTCTCTAATTGATACAATATCTCAATATTAAATAAACTTATTATTAACATAACTGCGTCTACTATGTCAGTGCCATATGGTTCTTATGGATGGATCTTAAACTAACCTATAACAATTATTTCCCAAATAATTTTTATTCTTATTAAATATATCAAATATGAGAAAAATACTACCAATTTCAATAAACTTTCAATCTACATATTACAATATGTAGAGATTACATGTATGTAAATATTTGTTAACTCATAACATACCTACAACTTCTGTGGAATGCTCAAACTTGAACTATATTTGCAGCAAATAGTTCCGACTAAGACGTTAAATTTCTTTGAAGCGTGTTAAAGTGCCTCGTCTTTGTCATCTCATTATTAAGTCTACTGTATGCATGAACTGCATTTACATATTACCTACATAATAAAACTCATTATATAAGACTAGTAAAATGGCAACTTAATCGTAAATTTTTGATTGAATTTTTTTATATAGTATAGTGGAGAAGGTGGGTCTTCTATACGATAACAGAACACCACCGCCCATAGAAAACCACGCCACAGTCCGCGCATCAGTTGTGCTGCTGGCTTTCTACGCCAATTATGCGTCAAATTTTTTAAGCGCCTTCGGTATCCTCACTCACTCAGCGAAACACAGTACAACTACCGTTTCATGTTGAGTATTCTGTGAGCGCGTATCACTTCGGACGAGCCGGCCAAATTAGTGAAAAATTTAACATTTAAAATTTTTTTGAATTAATTTAACATCAAATCTGATGTTACTGAATCTGATGATTAAAACCTATCTACATAGTAAAATACGTAGTTTATTTTGAAAAAAATATTCATTTATCTATTGTTATAAAATCTATTTAAAAAGGTTTTAATCATAAGCTTTCAACTACTTTCTTCCAATTCTTTTCATGTTATTACAGTAATTAAAGACGGCAGATTGTCTCGATTTTAAACGTTTACGAATTAAGATGAATAAAGTATCTAAATCTACTGAAAATTAAATATCAAACGCTTCAAATGGTTTGTAATATGTTTCCAACGTCTGTACGTATACCGACGTCAAAGGGGTCTCATTTCCAAATGAAACGAGTGAGGATTAAAACTTATACTTGATATGTAAATTAGAAATTCGTATTTCCGAAATTCAATTTATATGAGAAGATGGCTGTAAAGATTTTGTACCTACAATATTTAAAAAAATATATATTTATCGGACCACGTTTTCTTTTGTCAATTAAATTAACTTGACATTTTACTCGTGTCGAGCAATGGCTAACTTGACCTCACTGGACACTTAAAACGACGTGATCCTAAATTACACCAACTTCAACGTTTTAGATCGTCTTCGTCCAAGAATCCATTTGGAAGGGTTTATGGTGAACTTTATTAAACGTAAATAATCCAGAGAGATTAAAACGTACGCAAACAAAGACTCACCTCAAAACATACTATCCTATGATCTTTTTTAACATCGTACATAATCAACATAGAAAATAAATTATCTTTTATTTTTGCGCAGATTACAAATTCTCAGAAGTTCCATTTATATTATTACAAGAACGGATTTTATAAATACTGAAAGAATATTTTAGGCGTAGGCGATAAACCCCCACGGTAATTTTATATTATTGGAAAAACCAATCTTGTTAGGGTTTTCCGTTAGTTGAGATGTAATTTTATACAATCGTTGGAGATTAAATTAAATTTCTTCATATTCTGTCATGCTTTTATGTTAGTTATTAACAAGATGGGTGTTTATTTTCCTCAAGGGATACCTATAAGTAAAAAGTTATTGATTAAATTATAAATACATTGTTATTTCAATCGAATTTTATATAATTTCTCAATATAAAATTTATGTTGAATAGAGTCTAGTTACCGTCTCTAAAAATGAACACATATTTTTTTATAGTAAAGCTTAACGCTACAACTGAGCAGATGGGTAAGAGAACACCGCCGTCAATGGACAATCGCGACATTCCGCGCATTAGTTGTGTTGCTGGCTTTTTACGCCACGTAAGCGGAATTTTTTAAGGGTATCTGATATCCTTAATCCTCATCGAATGTGTTTCGTGTACAAGTACCGTTTCACGCTGAGTATTCTGTGGGCCCGTGGTATAACTTCGGCCCAATTAGTGCGTCCGCATATGCTTCAGCATGGCTCTCCCACGGGTGAGTTATTTCTATTTGTAGGCTTCTCGATATATTTATTTCATAACATGTTATGACAAATTACTTAAGTAATAACTATATATCGGTTCTATTTATCCTTATTTGCTATAGCCCTTGAAACGTGTAATAAGTAATAAGGTACGGCCATTTTTACTCTTCGAAATACAAGTATTTTCATTACTGTTTTATTTTTAATCTATTGCGGATAACGGAGCAGGTGGGAGTCTTATTTGGTAAGAGAACACCGCCGCCCATGAACAATCGCCTGACAGTTCGTGCATTAGTTGTGTCGCCGCCTTTTTACGCCGCTTAAGTGGCATTTTTAATGGCCTCCGATATCGTCACTCAGTCTGCGAAACACAGTACAAGCACCGTTTCACGCTGAGTATTCTGTGAATCCGTGGTATCACTCTAGACGAGCCGGCCCAATTTATGCGTCAGCATATGCTTCAACATGGCTCTTCCACGGGTGCGACACTATTAAAACACTCGCCCGGCAATTGGCAAGCCCTGCCAGAGAACGAATAAATTATAATTTATATTTGTCCGGACAGGGATTCGAACCTATAAATAATAAACAGGCGTTTTCCAATATCGGTAATCTTTACATTTTATGAATCACTAACCAAATCAACTCGGTTCTATGTCCGTTTATGAAAAACTATACATAAGTTATATAAAAGAATATGATTCAGACAAAGAATTATTGTTTTTGACTTTCATGTTTGAGAAAACACAGAATTTTTTCACATAATCACCAATAACATTATTGTGTATGCCGAAAAAATACATAGATATAAAATAAAAATAGATAGACAAAGTTGGCATCAGCTACCAGCGACCCCTTGTTTAGAAACCCCTTATATCGGTCGTTATAGTGCTGTTTAGTTTTTACAACAAGAACACGACGGGAACATATTATTTCATAAGCAATGCTTAAAGTTATGCGGTATAAGTCTAGTGCTTTGATATAAAAGCAATAAAACTCCATCACTTAACTAAGACTGGTGCTCCTAAAATTATTATTGAATGGTTATTGAAACACAGCTTCTAATATTGCACCTCATAAATATCAGCAGCATATAATCCACCTACTCTGTTGTCTGCTAAACTATAAAAAAAATATGTATATAGTTATTAATTACTAATCATGCAGCTATGGCATAGGTCAAATGTAAAATTGAGTATAGACTTGCATGATATCTCAAATAGAGGCCTTTCGTTTCATCTGTTCTCTCATTAGAGCGAACAACCAAGATTTTAATTAAAAACGCAACACGTGACGCTTTTGTGAAGGCTTAATTCGTCAGTTTGTGCAAAAACGCTACGGAATTTTAAAATGTATTTTTTATTCTGTAAAACACTTAAGTACTGAAGCATCCACTCAATCGTTGTCATGAAAATATCAGAGTGTCTATTAATTTTTGTGAGCCTTAAATAAATCCTTGCATGAAGTGACGTTGAAAATTAAGTAATCATAGTCGGTAATAAATTAAGGGCATTTAAAAATTATTTTTTGAATTTTAACACCAAAAATTATACAAGTATGTTTT
>DWCF01006527.1:0-12246 GCA_018230265.1 Delias oraia | reverse complement strand
ACCCACCTGTCGATTGATTATTATGAAATTTTATGTGCATTTAAGACAGGTCAGACAATCGGTCAACATTTATTTTTAACTCCTAACTGTTGAGGTTCAAAATGTGTTATTCAGTGGTTTATTAAGGGCCTCCCATATCCTCACTTAGCGAAACAGTACAAAAGAACGTCGTTTTATCGAGTATTCTATAACTTAAATATGTTAAATAATAATTTCAGCTCAAGAAAGATTACCTAGAAGGTTGTGGTGACAGTATAGACGCGGTGGTAGTTGGTGGTTACCACGGTAAAGGCAAACGAGCAGGTCATTACGGTGGCTTCCTTCTCGCCTGCTATGATCCAGAGATGGACACTTATCAGACGCTTTGCAAGATTGGCACCGGTTTCTCTGATGAAGACCTGCGCACACTCAGCGTGACGTTAACAAACCATATTATTGATGCTCCGAAAAGTTATTATAAGTATGGGTTTTATTAATTTTTTATGGTATAACGTACAACGAAGCATGTGGGTCTCCTATGTGGTAAAATAACATCACCTCCCATGGACAATCGCGCAACATTCCGCGCTTAGGTTGTGTTACCTGCTTTTTAACGCCACTTATTCGGTATTTTTAAGGGCTCCGATATCCTTACTCTCAGTAGAAGCAACATTTTAAGTACAACTATCTTTGCACGCTAGTATTCTGTTAACCCAAGGTATCACTTTCGACGAGCCGGTCCAATTAGTGCGTCCGCATATGCTTAAGCATGACTCCAACGGGTGCAAATTTTTTTAAAAATTAATCATATATTTATTTTTTTACATTTAAAGTCTTAGAAACTTTATTTATAAAGGATTTGTTATAAAGTCATGCTTATGAAACTTTTTTGATTTAGTTTATGTAGTGTTTTTTTACTAAATACTATTTGCTGTGTTGATTTATTTATAATTATATTTCTAAACTTTTCTATCAAAGATTATCGCTATTAAAAGAGTAAAAAATATTATTTCATTGAAATCCGTACAGTAGTGAAAGAATACAAACATACATACAGTTTTTTATAGTATAGCGGACAACGGAGCAGGTGTGTCCTCAATATGGTAAGACAACTCCGCCGCCCATGAACAACCGCGCCACAGTCCGCGCATTGGCTGTGTTTTCGGCTTTTTACGCCGCTTAAGCTTAAGTTTCGAGTTTTTAGTAGGATAATATGTGACGCTTTTTAGTTACGAGAGCAGTATGAACCCGGACGTGTGGTTCGAAGCAGCGTGCGTATGGGAGGTACGCTGTGCTGATTTATCCCTGTCACCTGCGCACAGAGCCGCGTTGGGTCTGGTCGACCGGGATAAAGGAATCTCTCTCAGATTTCCTAGGTAGGTAAACAAATGGATAATGTAGTTTTTGAGATAAAATCGGTTTTATTTAATGCAATTTAATTACAATGACTAACTTTAACGGAGTCGGTTAGGTAAATAATAATTATTTATTATCTGTTAACTAAATCGATAAGTTTATTCAAACATTTAGAAATAAATTTTATAATATTTAGGAATGTCATACTAAATCAGGCATGTATTTATTGTTTTTCAATTTATCAAAAATCACCAGGATATAAAAAAGGAATTTTTATGGTAGAGCGGATAAGGGAGCAGGTGGGTCTCCTATATGGTAAGAATACACCGTCGCCCAAGAACAACCGCGCCAAAGTCCGCGCATTGGTTGTGTTGCCGGCTTTTTACGCCGCTTAAGCGGCACTTTTAAGGGCCTCCGATATCCTCATTCACTCTGCGAAACACAGTACCGTTTCACGCTACGTATTCTGTGAGCCCGTGGTATTCCTTCGGACGAGCCGGCCCAATTGGTGCGTCAGCATATGCCTCAGCATGGCTCCCATCAAATTTGAAAAGTTAAAGATCACAATTCTGTCGAGCAGGTTCATACGAGTGCGCGACGATAAACGCGCCGAGCAAGCAACAAGTGCGCGACAAGTAGCTGACATGTATCTCGCGCAGGACCAAGTGAAGAACACGGCCAGCCATAAAACAGCCGTAGAAGATGACTTCTACTGACTTTTAGTGCTAATATTAAAATTAAAAATTGGATTTTATTAATTTTTCAAATAAAAAATAGTATTTTATTAATTTTTAAATAAAAAATACAATATAATTCGTATGAAAAACACCGTATGAAAGTCAGTTCGGAGTAGTTTGGCAACAAACTCTGCGACTTATATATAAGATATCTATATATGGATGAATCGACTAGTTTAATTTCAAGAACTATAAAATATTTTCACATGGGATTGAGCTTTTTCGCAAAAGGCATAAATAAATATATTGTCCAATATTATACTAATATACTTATTTAAATAAACCACTACTGACATATTTATTTTAAGAAAAGATAAATTGAATTATTATTCATTTATTTACTAAAATTCATGATTCAGTTAAAATCAGCTACAATGGAGTCACATGGGGCATTCATTACTTAATCCAAATGTATCCTACATTATTGAGTTCTCAAATAAAATGCCCAATTTAAGGGTAAAAACAAGAACTTAAAACTAAAGTCACGTTTAAGCTCTTTCATTGCTAATTAAAATTGCATTCGAATATTACAATTTAACAGTTAAATTCAAATATATATCCTAAGTATTAGCTGCCGTTATTTTAATTTCACTATAAAGGAACATGAAAAACCAATAAAAATATGGCACCCTTACAACAACCAGTTGCCAATCATAATTCCGAAACCTACCTTCTAGGTTTGCCGTCGACATTTCTCGAAAAAAAATTAAAATGAGTTTGTATATGCGATAGTTTGCGAGATCATTGAAATGTACTTGAGATTCCAAATTTTCGTATGCTAAGGCCATGCTATGACGGCCACTCAAAATACGACACTCATCACAAATGGGAAGAAACAGCCAGCCATCACAGCATACACGTCATAGTATTCCATCACATATATAACGATGCAACTAATTAATTCATTCAATGTCTTACATTTTTAGCTTAAACTTATAATTGTACTTATCGCAAAGGAAATATTTTCAATACGACATAATTTTGGCACATTAATGAGCGTGGACTAAAAATTTATATCTAAAAGAAACCTCATACTTTCAAACAATCGATGTAAATATAAAACTAGGGGTGTTATTCATTAAATATAAGAACTAATCCCATACTCTAGAACGGGTTAAAAATAGCTGAATGACATAAGGCTTTCCTCGATAGTTTTACTCGAAAACGAAAAAAATCCAACGTGTGGCCGGCAAAACTCGAAACTCGAAGACTCACATCGATCCGGCTCGATGGAATCAAATAAATTTAATTTCCTTCGCATCTACTCGAAGCGAACCGACTCCAGAGTCTCGATAGAATGTATGTGTCTGGGAGTCGATTCACGCGAATCGCGACCGAAGCGCTCTATTACGTGTGTTATGTTGATCTGCACCACGATTTAGGGCTCCCCACTATAGCCCAATGGATGAAGCTAACGAGTGAGCGCTACTTCGCTAGCGCCGAACGCCACCCCAATCCACTCGTGTTCCATAGCGCCGTTTACTATCCTCGCCTGAGCATCCAATTCAAACGGAGTGCTACCACGATAGCTAACAAGCAGATCGCCTCCCGAGAGGATAATAGCAAACTCAGATGGTAGAGTTCTGAGTAAGGACCGCGTTTTCGCTGGATACGGAGGCGAAGACCTAGCTACGTCGCCAGACTCACCGCAGTGAGCCTCCAACCGGTTTCTCAAGCGACCCAAGCCAAGGTTCGTGTCTCGCAGGAGAATGTGTCGACTAAAGTACATGCCGTCATTTATTACTCGACATGTTTGCTCGATCGAGTAAAACCTTATGTGAGTATTCAGCTTCACTGCCTCTCAAGTTTATTCATATTGTACTAAAATGAGGCGTTCATAACTTATATGTAACCTAAATCGAATATAGGCTATGAAAAATCAAAAAGCTATAATAAATATTAGGCCAAATATACCTTTCTTTTATATATAAAACACGTCTGTCAGGAATTTCATACAGTAAAAATGCCCTCTGTCAACATTTGTATGACAAAAATAGTAAAAATTTGTAGGATAAGTGAAAAATACAAAATCCGCTTCTGATAACTGACTCCTGATAGATAAAGCGATAAAGACGACACATACATTCATATAATTAAAGATATGTCATTCGTGCTTATAACTAAAGTATCATACATGTAAGTGTATAAATGTTGATGCGCTAACCTTAAATTAAATTCTATACAGTCGTGAGAGATTCGCTTAATAGAAACAGATGACGACAAGTCATCCGCACCAAAAGTAAACCTTAGTGCTGACCCGATCCTCAAACATGAGAGACCGACCGAGAGATTTTAAATTAAAAAGTCGCTCTTGTACTGTTTCAAAATTGTCAATTCATACCTCAAACTGAAAAAGCCTCGAATTAAAGTTTTCGAGTGATGGTATAGGGTCATAAAATGTTAATATAATCCTAAATAATTGTATTAATAGAAGCCTAGGGCTAGAAACACAACTGGTTGGCATAAAAATATACCGTCTAGAACATTTGCCTACATTTTCCGTCCCCAAAACCTATACTTAAACACTTTAAGTATTATTAATATTGTACTAGCAATTATCACACAATCTGTCAGTCCAAAAAATCGTCAAAACAAAATTAAATCAAAATAAAATTACCATTAAGTTTAAGGGTTCTTATAAATAAGGGATTTGATTCATTTTGCAAATCTTTCTGAAATAGAGACAGACATCTACTTCAATTATTCATTCAATATTATTCAAACGAAATATTTTGTGAGATTATTGTGAAATATTTAGAAAATTACAAGCATCTCAATATGATACAGACGCATTTACGTTAACATTCAATCCTTGGTCGCATTGCTACGAGAAACCCAACCCGCTAACAGACTGAAGAAATATACAAGGTAATCCTTGCAAAAATTCTTCATATACCTTGTAAATATTATTGTTGTGTGTATTATATCAAGGGTTCAGTGGTGTGTGTTATCGTGGGTGCGGTGTTAGTAGTGGTCCGAATGTCACAGCAACGCAGCGCCTTCAGCCGGCGGCGGAGAACCATCGGCGCGCTCTAACAGTGTCGCGTCCTCCTAAAATATACATTTCACAATGAAAACAATTCATCAAGAGCCATGCTAAAGCATATACTAACATTTCATGACGAAAATTGGGCGGCTCGTCCGAAGTGAAACCACGGCCTCACAGAACACTCAGCGAGAAACAGTACTTATGCTATGTTCCGCAGAGTGAGTGAGGATATCGGTGACACTTGAAATTATACAGCTCAAGCTTTGTAAGCCAGCAACACAAGTGAAGCGCGTTTCGACGCGATTGTCCATGAGCGGTGGTAATCTCTTCCCATAGATAACACCCACCTGCACCGTCGTCCACTACACCATAAAAAGTATGTATGACTAAACCTTCACCAATTTAACACAAATTTTATACAAATAAGATAAAAAATAGTGAAATAGTAGTTATACTTAAAACGGTAGTTGTACTACTTCTACTGTGTTTCTCTGAGTGAATAAGGATATCGGAGGTCCTTAAAAAGCCGGCAACACAGTTAATGCGCGGACTGTGCCGTGGTTGTTCATGGACGAGAGTTTTCTCTAGCCATATAAGAGACCCACTATAAAAAATGCCACGCTCCTTGAAAAATATTTTTCCGATTGTTACATATATTCACGTGTGGGAGAGCCATGCTGAAACATATGCGGACGCACGAAATGAGCCGGTTCATCCGAAGTGATACCCGGGCTCACAGAATGCCCAACGAGAAACGGTACTTGTACTGTGTTTCGCTGAGTGAGTGACGATATCGGAGGCCCTTAAGTGCCGCTTGATCGGCGTAAAAAGCCTGCAATAATGCGCGGACTGTAGCGCGGCTGTCCATGGGCATTCTCTAAACATATAGGAGTCCCATCTGCTCCGTTGTCCGCCATACTATAAAAAATACACACCTCCAACGGTATCTGATGCGGCTCATACATAGTTTCGTACACGGGGTTGGCGAAATGGTTCCTCGTGTTGTGTGCGTGCGCATGTCTGTCTGAGCGCTCCTCTTCCCCGGCCATATACATAGGATTCGATATCTCCACGTTGTCCGACAGGCGGGCGTGCACGAACGCACCATTGCGTCTCCTACAACAGTTTCACGTACACCTTAGCCATTTTGTATTAACAGAACTTAAATGCCGTTTATTTAAAACACCACTGCTCGAAGTTTAACTTAAAGAACGTATGTATTTAAAAAAATGAAATACATACATATAACTTGTATGAAAATATGTTTTAGCGATGTTTGTTGCCAAACGACTCAACCAATTTTTATGAAATTTAATGGCTAAATTTGAGGAAGCAGTTGAACATTTATTTTTCATAATATTACAAAATACTACCGCTAATGTTTAAACAATTTAATACATAACAATGTTGATATTTAAATCAAACAAAATTATAAAAAAATTCAATAAATAAGCTTATTTTTATTTTATACGACATATACATGATTGTAATTACCTGTTTATGAGAAACATGGCAATTAGCAGAACTCCCACAATGACAAGCAGTGCAAAGATTCCCGCGGCCCACGCAGACGCATCAGAACCGGGGGCTAGTGTCCCGGCGGGGCTGGCCGCGTCCACAGTCCCCGGACGGGTACAACTCGCACCTGCGAGACACGCGCAGTACGCCACACCCACCGATGACAGGTTGTCTGAAAGAATAACACTTCTGTCGTATAATATTACCAATATTAGAAAAAAAATTGACAGCCATCGTGATGATCATGACTACTGCGTAAAGACTGTGTTACAAATTTCTTTAACGCATCCAAACACAATTCAATTTGAAATGATGTTCTACTTCCAAGATGACAGCGACAAAAATGATGCCCAAGAACATAATAAAATAATAATAATTGTTATAACAATTTCAACAGGCACACTTTTCGTGCAGAATTTCAACAAAGGCCTCAGCCAATTAAATCTAGTTACATTACATAAGTGATTATATAGATACAGTGAAATGAGAAAATAACGAACATATTTTTAATTAAAACTTTAATCGTGCCTGAACTAGGTAATCCAGTGTCACAGGCAAATAGGTCACTTTATTAAACAAAACAGCAAAGCCATAGAAATAGGCAAACAATTCTCACCCGTGGGTCTCCACACACATACGGCCGGTGGAGGGCAGGCGAGCGCCACGCACGCATGGTCGTGTCCCACGTATTGACCGCACGACGGTCCGCCCCATGCGCCTGCGCATGCGCACGCCCACGACTCGTTGTCTGAACTCGATGCGGATATCGACACACACCGACCGCCGTGCATACAACCACCGTGGCACCACGCTGAACCGGCACCTTCTGAAATATTTATTTATTTAAACTAACATATACAAAAAACAGCAAGGAAAGTTATTTAAAAAAGTACACCACTCGGCAGTATGATCCACCCACCAAGTATGGGGCGTCGATTTTCAACACCTTCCATACATCATTAGCCTATCAAGTCCACTGCTGGACATAGACCTCCCCAAAAGACGCCCGATCGAGCGATCTGGATCCAGCGTTTGCCCGCGACCTTCGTGAGATCGTCTTTCCACCGCGTGGCGGCACGTCCCTTCCCTTCCATACAAACGAACACAAATACAAGAAAATACAACAAAAGAAAAAAGTATTTTCTAGCAACGATGACATCTCAATAGGTAATAAAGTCTTACGACTACTTAGACAATAAGGAGTATTTTTATATGGACAACTGACAACGGAGCAGGTGAGTCTCCTATATAGTAAGATAATATCGCCTCCCATGGACAACCGCGGTACAATCCGCGCTTAGTTGTGTTGCCGGCTTTTTACGGCGCTTATGCGGAACAATTTCAAGGCCCGAATTGGTTAATTAATTTTTCAAGTATGGACGTCTTGCAAGTTGCAATTAAATACGAAAATTTGTGTAAGATAAAAATAATTATTAAATTTAATTTAGTTGCATTCACGATATAATTAAGACGGAAAACAATTTGAATCGGTAATTAAAAAATTAAAACATAATGAACACATTCGCCACATATTACTACATAATTGGTTAATTGCATCAAATTTAATTTATTCCAGACACTGATTTATACATATATGTAAACAAAATATGTATATATATATTATATATTTATATACAAATGTGTAAAATATGTATTTTTATGGTATGGCGGACAGCGGAGCAGGTGGGTCTCCTGGTGCATGGTGTATTATGACAAATGTAGAAAGACTATGCATGGGTTTCGACATTTGTAATATGACATTACAAAACACCGCCTAGGTTAATTCAAAGTTCAAGGACAGTTATGACATCCATCTGAAGCTTTTCGTAATATCTCTTTATATAAAAAAGCTACACGGGCCTAAGTCGCATTTGCTGTAGAATGTGGTGTATATATAAAATCAATGGGTTAAATTCTCCGAGAAACCAAAACAAATCGTTTAAAACAATGTTTGCCGGATCACAGAAACATTCGTTAAAACAGACATGGATTATTTATTTGTATTTTTATAAAATAATCTTACCACCGCGTCTCTTTCGAGCCATTGAAGATTTGTAGAATAAAACCCAATGCACTCTCTCGCTGCCAAGGTCACTTATAAATCTTATAAATTAAAAAAACATGCACTTCGAAGTAAACGCGCCATCGTTGTTAAAACGCGACTGCCTTTGTGCGATTACCACGTGCAACTGACATTTTACTGTTCAAAATTAAGCAACTATCACTGTACAATGTGAGAACTAAAACTATCTGTATATTACAAAGAGGATAAAATTGATTTTTTAAAAAATATTTTTATCATATACCAGATAACCGAACAGATGGGTCTCCTATATGGTAAAAGAACACCGCCGCTCATAGACAACCGCGTTACACTACACGCATTGTGTTGCCGGCTTTATACACCAGTTAAGCGGCCCTTTTCACGGCCTGCGATAACATACCTAACTTATATGACATTTTGTAAGTAACGAGATATCTGTAAAAATGTTATTTCCATAAATCTATATTCATCTTACTGTGTCGATTGTGGTTGAAAAATTAATGTAAGAATAAGTACAACTTAAATACAGATTTAATTTGAGATCACGTGGTATTCAAATTATATCCGGTTTGCAATTAAGTCACTACAAGCTGACGTCATTAAAATGAATGAATTATTTTATTTGATAATAATAATTAAAATAATAATAGATTTGTTTGTTTATGGTATAGCGGACATCAGAGCAGGCAAGTCTTCACTATGGTAAGAGATCACCGCCAATGGACAACTACGTCACAATCCGCGCTTAGGTTGTGTTGTCGGCTTACCATGCCGATTAAGAGGTGTAATTTCAAGGCCCACCAATATTCTCACTAACTCGTCAAGACACGGTTTAAGTATTGTTTCACGCTGTTATTCTGCGAGCCCATGGTATCACTTCGGACGAGCTGGCACAATTAGTCCGTCAGCATGGCTTTCTCTCAAGTAAAACCATAACTGGTATTATTTTATGTAGAAGAAAGAATAATATTATAAATACATAAGATATTTTTGCATAAAATTGGGGAATATTGGATCAAAGACGTGAATTTTAGAAAATACAAACAGCAGAACCTAGCAATCGCGGGAATCACAAATTACAACTATATCATTAAAACTCAAGGAAAAATGTCAACATTCTCAGAAGGTATTGGGTTTTTTTCTAAAAGCTGTGTTACTTGAGATTTCCCGAGAACCGAATGCTAATTTAATATTACGTCAATGTTTCCGCTAATATATAATATAATAATACGTAATATATAAAGCCTTTTTTGTGCCCTGCCCTTTAATACTACATGCGGTTTTCTTATAGTGAAATTTACTTCAGCTGCAATCAAAAATCAAAATAATCAATATGACCTTCTTTCGATGTGTTGCCGGTTTTATTAGACGCTTGAGCGTTTTAAATTAAACCTTATATCCTTATATTTATTCTAAAAATCCAATAAAATATTTAAACTTAAGTACATAGAATACGTCTTTGAAGGAATTCGAGCTGTATTTTGAGCAATGCATATGATAAGTACATACTGTCGCCTCCAACATGTATGCATGGAAAAGGAGGCCTATGTCCAGCAGTGGACCTCCTACGGCTGAAATTATGATGAAAAATGATGGTGATAAAACGAACTAAAGACATACTTTTCAAATGAATTATCAAATGACAAATATACAATTACATATATGTCTTAACAACGCAATGTCGAGACTTACTTCGAATAGACAATTTCGATACAAAAAAAGTGAAAGAAAAATGTGAAACAACAGGCCACAACTAGTCTGTATATAACAAGAAGACAGTCAGTAGTGATAATTATTAGGAATGCAATGAACAAACTAAACTTGATAATAGACAAGAATATCCGTAGTTCTATGCTCAGACGCGTCTTACGTAATCCTACCAAAACAGAACTGTCCCGTCATAAACAGATGATTGTATGCATTGTTAAAGATACAACAGTTTGAGTGCCTCGTAGCTTAATAGTTTTAAAAGTGTACCATGAAGCGAGAGGTATCGGTTTCAAATCCCGGTCCGGACAGTTATAATTGAATTTTATAATTTATTCGGTCTCTGAAAGAGCTTGACAGTGGCCGGGCGAGTGTGTTAATACTGTCGCAGACTTGGAAGAATCATGCTGAATGCCACTAATTTAGCCGGCTCGTCCGAAGTGACACCACGGGCTCACAGAATACTCAGCGTGAAACAGTACTTGTACTGTGTTTCGCAGAGTGAGTGAGTATATCGGAGGCCCTTAAAGGTGCCGCTTGAATAAAAAGCCGGCACCCCAACCAATGCGCGGACTGTAGCGCGGTTGTTCATGGGCGGCGGTGTTCTCTTAAAATACAGGAGACCCACCTGCTCAAAAAAAAAGTAATAATACTCTTATTAATTGTCATATCATAGTCTGTTTTCTCGCGACAATATCTTAAATTCTAAAACATTACATTCACAATAGCATTGGTCGCTAACATTTTATTTTAAGAAAATATTTTCATTTTTAATGAATCTTCCGTCAATGCCGCTGCAATATTGAAGGTTGGCGGTGTAAAAATACTTGAAACAATATTGTATCAATTACTCTCATACCAAGAACGCCTTTCAATTAAAAACTCTTTGCAGTGATACCTGCGGCAATAATTTTAAATAATAGATTTATCGATAAATCTGTTTCGCAAGGTGATCTCAAGGAGACGATCTTCGAATAAGTTATTTTAAAGAACCTTCATATACAATATATTGCTGGTTGGTTGGTTTTTTTCGCAACTCTGTCCGAATGTCTGCCATTTAACCGCAAAAAGGTGTGTTACTGTGTAAACTATTATCTTATTATTTATTTTATAATACTTTTACAAGTTAGGTTATAAACCTATCGTAGTAGCAAATCATCTTTAAAAATTATTTAACACCGATAGAGCCATGCTGAAGCATATACTAACACACTAATTGGGACAGCTCGTCCGAAGTGATACCACGGGCTCACAGAACACCAGCCTAAAACAGGTAATGTTTCTACACCTTTAAACCGGCGTAAAAAGCTGGCAAAAACATCAATATTGATGGTCGCTTTACCATTAAGGAAATAACTTCAAATTAACATATAGTAAATTAGGTTATGCTTGTATATGTAGCCCGTAGGCGCAGAACAATAAGACAAAATGTCGTATAATAAATATTTAATTTTCAAATAGTGAAGAGCCGCGTTTTTTGTATAAAATACATAGAAGTAAGTCAATTACAAGCCTATTACTGTTGAATGACACACAACATACACATGAATTAATAATTTAATGAATTATCGTCGATTTTCGAACAATGGCTATACGCTATTTCAAAAAATAACGCACACCGCTACACTACACCGTCTAACGAGGTCATTGTATGAAGGTGAAGGCTGCACTCAACCCGCAAAACATGAGATTCACTTCACAAGCTTCGCTTAAAATATCTATTTTACTGCAAAAAGTGGCATATATTAAGGAAATCAATAAACAATATTAAAACATCCCGTGATACGCTGACGCACCGATTGGACCGACTACCACGGGCTCACAGAATGCTAGTAGTACTCACTTGTTTATCAAAAACATGTCTTTTTGATAATAATTTAAAGTCTAATCTGCCCACTGAAATTTTTAAAGGGCTG
>DWCF01006526.1:0-12249 GCA_018230265.1 Delias oraia | reverse complement strand
GGCATAATAACCTCCCATTTTGGAGAAGGCCTATGTCCAGCAGTGGACTTGAATAGGCTGATGATGATGATGATGATTTACTTACTTTATTTATTATAGAAATGTATTTAAGTTGACAAATTAAATATAATAATTAGTCATTTATGTAAATGATGTATAATTTATTTACGAAACGAAATATTTGTTTAAAAATAGAATATTTAATTAAAGATTGAATAATATATTCATAGGTGATTTGCATTTTATCAAAAAAGTGGATACTATCAAAAAAAGTCAGCTTTGATCTCAACTAAAATTAAACTGAAAACTGTCAATTCAATGAGGAGGATTAATATTCGTACAGCGTCAAGGAATGAGCTCAGGCCAATATAAAACAAACTTTACTAGCGCCGAGTAAAATAAGGATTCATAATTCAAATCGAAAAAACTTTGTCGGGCACGGTAATTTTTCCCATCTTACAGCAAGTTTGGCCGGAGGGGTCGCGGGACTTTTGAAGAAAATCTAACCGAGGGTTTACATTTTTAGCCTCTCTTGTCCTCCACTTGGCTTTATATCGTCTTTTGATTACTCTCTCAACAAGTTATGCATATTGTAGGAATCTTCAGCGGCGTCGGCGAGAAATTTTGGCTTCGCTTTTATGCCACGTCTTTTTGGTGGCGATGTCTCATTTTTCATACCTTTTATCTCTACATCTTTATTATGAATGAATTTCGTAAACTAATGGCCTCGTTATTATCAAGGTGACATCTCGGACGGAGGTATCTTGAAAAATGGTTTCATCATAATTACATAGTCCTTAGTTACTTGTAACGAATTCAACAGACATCATTTGGCGTACAACTTTAATTCAAGTATCTAGTGAATTTAAATGTTACCTAGTAAAGACAACGATAACATTTTGAATTTGGCGATTTTAGTGTGTACTATAGGACAAAAATTTAAAAATGTAAGGAGTGAAAATGTCGTGTCAGTTCTTCAAAGCAGTGCTAACTGTCTATGCACGGTTAAGCCCCCTTAAGGCTCGAACAACCCTAATTGTTATCGGTCTGGCCGACCCTTAATGTCGTTTCTAATGCAACTAATGTATTTTCGGGACATTCTGCAGTGAGCCCGCGGCCATTTTTCTCTTTCTATGAGCAATGCATTTCCCCTGTTCCGTTACGAGCGGGTAACAGTATTATGTTCAAATATGTTTCCAATTTCCATTGTCCGGCTGTAATGTGTGACTCGTAGGGCGAATGTAATGGACATAAAGAAGAGATATAGCTTTTGGGTAGATGCTGAAATTATATTCAATTAACGTTTATCTGCCATCTTCTTAGGAGAAAAATTGATATCAATAAGTTTATATCCTCAAATCTTTAAATTCCTTAAAATACATGGATTATCCTTTTAATTTCCGTATTCCTTGATCTATCTGTAAATGCATATAAAATCATATAAATGTATTGAATACAAAAAATTGATTCAGGCAAAGCTGTAATCGTAAAACGAGCGTAACAAAGCGTTAAATTAGATTTTATTTCGTTTCTTAAGCAATTTGTGGTCGAAGCTGACAAAGAAAACGTAGGTTCGATGCAGTGGTCAGCAGTACAAAGGTTTATGCGGGTCCGTTCATTACTTGATAATCCATTTAGAGTTAACGCCAAAATAATTATTTGTCGATAATATTTTATTGTAATCCCATCTTTGTAAAGCCAACGTAGCAATTGGATTAGATTCTTAACTTGGTGAGTATTCCTACTTATATTCCTAATAAAAAAATATTTATCATGAAAAGTATAATAATAGCCTAAGCTTTTATATCTTCTCATTCAACCTTAGCCCACCCAACCAAAAAAACATTCCCTTTTCCGGGATTCAAACCAAGAGCATCCAGTACAATACTATAAACGAGTTTAAGGAACACAACAGCGTGATAACCGCCACAACAAGCACCGGTGTTCAATATAAGATGAATATTTCGCGCCGATATCGATACGTGGTCGCAGGCCTATAGCTGACCACTGGACCCCAATCGGCAAACCATTGTCCACTGTCCTTGCTCCCATTAAAACGCACTTAACGTTCTTTATTGTTTCATCCAGCACTGAATATTGTCCCGCTCCTGGGAAACGTTAGTACAATCCGATTTTCGATTGCGTCGAAATCGCCCTTTATTAACGAATTTTGCGTTTGATGAAATTTTAATAAGTGCAGAGGGTTAGTTTGCACACTAATTGCTAAAAAACATTCCTCCTTTGTACTAGGCAACGGCATTTCACTTAATGCGATTTTATGGTTACTTTCTCAATTATGTTAACATATAAATGCAATAGATATATAGGCTTATAAAATTTATAAGATTTAAACATTACCTATATTTTGATTTAAAAAAGATGAAAATATGAATTGCATATTATGCACTTATATATATTATATCTATATTTTATATTTACATATATATGCAAACATAACTTTACCTAACTACTTTGACATAATTTTGATTTATTTTTTATAATATATTGGAGTTAAACTTGAATTTACATCGAAAACTATAATAAATGTTATAATTAATAACTATTAAATTTCAATAATTAAATTATAACAGATCGCCCTTCGCATGGTACTGAAATGAAAAACACGTAGTACAGAGCTCATGGGCATCCAAACAACGCTGATTAAACGATAGGCAGCGTAAACATACGCATTCAAACTTTTCACCCCTTCTTGATTGAACTAAATCCCGTTATCCGTAGCCTCAAGGGTTAAGCAGTACTTTGAACATTAACAGTTTCAAATGCTTAATACGATCTGCTACGGGCTGTAATGGCAAAATAAATTGATATTTTATACAGCGGTTGAGCCTCGAAAACACTGTCAACTGATAATATATAGCTTCATTAATACAATTGAATTTAATATATAATCCTTATATGTCGTAGTTTATAATTTAAATGGAAAACGAGTCTAACTGAAACGGTAGGTACAGTTACAATAAGATCAATGTCCTAGGTCCTTTAAAATACATTATTGTTTTGATTAACAGATTTTATTCCTTTTAAAAGTCGCCGTTATCGTTGTCTGAATAGATTTGTATACAAAATGTCAGGCATGTGCAGATAATGAGTGTTTTAGGCTTCGACTGAGTTTTAAGACCATTCACTAGAAAATATAATTGTTAAATTCGTTTCCTTTATAGACATAGTTCTGAACATATTCGAGTACCGTAAAGTTTCCCTTTTGATTGAGTGTCAGTCGACACGATACAAAGTTGTAATAGACCGCGGATCCATTAGACGCTCTCCAATTCGTAGGAACAACGTTATAAAACATTCAACAGCCAAAACGGGGGAAACACAAAATCAGATTGTCTCAAAATCACACGAGTGACGCTGTAACGTGAGGCTTCGCATTTATAATTCAGCAGCCACTGGGTTTGTGGCGCGCGATACTCTCTTGTAAATACTTTCTCGTCGATATTATCATATTATTTTCATTGAATCGTGAAATAATACTTTTATTATTTTCGCTGACTGAGCTTGCCTAAGACTTACTAATATGTACCGCTTAAGCGTTGAAAAAGCTGGCAACACACACGAAACGCGGATTGCGGCACGGTTATCCATGTGCAACGGTGATTACAGTAGACTCGTCTTCCTTGTTATCAGCTATAAATTAAAAAAACTCTATTAAGTCCTTTTTACATATTATTACTTTTTCGTTAATAGTAAACATAGATCAATTTATGTTTGAATTGTTGACATTTTCCTCCTCTAAAATAATATCCACAAAGTTCTTTAATTAATTTCCTATATAAAATCTCAAAGTAAGTGAACTTTGATATTAATAGCATAAATTTCACCTTACCCATGATTTAGTGCAGCATACACATTCGCGCTAAGAAATCGCCGAGTATTTTGTGATTGCGAAAATGTAATACAAGCCATAAATATCGTTAATGTCTTGTTATAAAAGTATTCTCGCGTATTCGGCAGAAGGAAACAGGAGAAACCTTTATGTTGCTGAGACATTGCAACTTACTCGTATATGGTTTAGCTTTTAATTTATTTCTGTAATTACACAAGAGATACGTCTCTCTGAATAAAGCTATATCGCAGTTCAGAATTAGCAACCAGTTCACACTTCAGTAATTATCGGCGGCAAAGTTTTCCAACTGCAAGCCTAACTCGAAATCAAAAGGGAGGGATTCCGCTAACGTTCGAGTTACTTCCGCAGTTGATCTTATCTTTGTTCCAAGTTTCGCTAATGCTAATCGAATGTTTGTGTTTCAAATATAAAAGAGCTTCGAGCTGACGCTAAAAGAAACGATACAAATATATATGGAACTAATGTTCAGCGATCCCCTATGTTATTCCAACTTTCTCTAATTAATTGTAAGATTTTAATCGTGGTACTGGCATGGCGTAGCAAAATTATTATGGACCGTTTAATTTCCTTGCCCTGCGCCCTTCGGCGTCTTACCGTGCTAATGTGATAGCAAAATTTTAATCAAGGGTGTATGGAATTATTTAATTATGCAAGCTGTCGTATGCATTCTGAAAACATAAATAACTTGTATAATACCAGCACTACAGTACTAAGTTTTTACATTAAGAAGGTTCGGTTTGCATTTTAGTTTGCGTAATTATTGTATTAATAAATCGTTGTGAAACTGTTTAAAACTTTAAGTAGTTTTCATTGTATAAATCTTAATTTATGAAAGTCTTTTAGGTTTGCTAATTTTTCAATTGTTTCTTACTATATATTTTAAAGCAAATATAATGAAGCGTAATGATAGTAACGTTAAATATAGATAAACCTGTAAGGTATATTTAGTAGGTATATATATACAATCTGTATAGAGTATCCATATAAAGATATGGAGAGATTCCCAATGACTATATTTAAATATAATGTCCGGGCCGATGAATCAGATATGTATGATTTTGTATAGGCACTCAATTACTTCAGTGTTATATGGTTGCGAAAACATGTTCTACCATAACGAGCTTAGATTTGGATACATGATTCAGCACTTTAACCAATTCGCCACTTATCCAAGTCAAAAAGTGTAAAAGGCCCGATAGACAGCAATAAACTTCTGTTCCATGTTTATGTAGTTTCTCTTCGAATAAACTTTTGGAACGTTCCGCTCCCACTTACGAGTTCTAAGTAAGTGATGCCGTATCTACAAAAATAAAGTGAGGTCTGGCCGTCGCGCCGGAATAACGAATGAATCGCGCCGAATTGGCCTCGTCTCTTGCCGAGATCAAATAATTTCGCGAAAACGAAGCCGGCGCATATTTAATTAACTCGACCCCCGTTAAGCTGCACAAGAATTCTCCAGTTAAACAACATTAGCATTCGTTAGGAATTTTATTCGTGCCAAATTGGAAATGTTTATATTTACACTTTTTCGCGTTTCAATTGCGCTCACGCGTGACGCCTGTGACGCTCTAACGATAGCGAGAGTAATTCATTTTTGTTCGATTTTATTTTCACTAGGAAATTTAATTACCGCTTCGAGTGTATCTGTGCGATGAAGCCGCGTGTATTGATCGGAAATTGTTCGTTGCGGTTATATTATCGCTCCAAATCGTTGCCTTGTAAATTCACTGATTTCAGTTTATGATTGTTTATTCGCTGGTTTTTGTTTCGATAGTTCACAATTACTTTTCATTGTTATTGGCATTTATTGAAAAGGCTTTGATCAACAATTGTATGTTAAAGGTTGTTAAATGGAACGAATCAAAGTTAATTCGTGTGTTTTAATTCATATTTACACAACTAATGTTACACGGTTATGTTATAATATATTCTGAACATTCCGGACATTAAATGTTGCTAATCATAGTTGCGTTAAATCATATGATACAGGTGTAACACATAGATATTTCACAAAGATTGTCGGCAAAAATTAATGGCGTCCCTTGCCTGACAGGCTTGTTAATATATAAACGACGGTGACAAGCCGAAATCTAAATGAGCGAATGTGAAAATAAATGATTTGAATTATCGTAATGAGAATTGTAGCGACGTGATTGAATTGCGGTTGCATTGAAATGAAGGTTGAGGTTCAAACAACCTACCTGGGCTAAATAAATAATGTGGGCGAATGAAAAACCCCCACAACCCACAACGGTGAGAATTCGGTGATAATAAATATGCATAGCGCGTCTATCGCACATCCTCTGTGATTAGTAGATGGGGAAACGGCGATAGGGGCTAGGTGAGTGATATGGGGGTAAGGTTACCCCCTAGCTAATAATGGAGCGTGTCTCTCGGCTGTATCGCTGCAATGTCTTGGGTATTGCCAATACGGGGTGTTCACGTGAGCGTCCTTTTGTTTCTGTCACCGCTCTTTTTCTCGACTACCTAATCATATTATATGAAAATGTACTTTCTTATGAGCTAGGTGTGTAATACGAATGCATATATATATTATTATATACATATGCATTATATTATCTATCCTTAAGAGATTTAATTTAGCGTTCTTTCTATTTAAAAATTAAAAATCAATACATGAAATTACTCATGTGCATGCAATTTTAGAAAACGATCTGATTTAAGCGTTGAATTATCAAAAACTTACACACATAAACATAACATTATCCCACACAGGATACATATAAATCTTCAATCCAATCACTATAGTTCACCGTGCTAAATTATTTCTAAACAGTAACGATCACAGGCGAGTGTTATAAGTCACGGGCTCCAGGGAAGGACCTCACGACACTTATGGGGGGTTATAATTGGAGATTTAAATTTGTTTAGGCTGTTCCGAACTACTAATTCAATTGTGGGCGTAATCTAAGCTATACCATAAAATTCAGGAGTTTTGATTATTAATTAATGGTTATGATTAATGGTTTGAGAATAAAATATTATAGTCCGACTAACCTAACTTAACTAATCTTACTTTTCTTAATAATTTTATACTTTATATTAGAGACATCTTCGTAAATTTACGAATAGTTTTTTTATTCTATACCGGACAATGGAGCAGGTGGGTCTCCTTTTATGGTACAAGAACACCGCCGCCCATGAACAACCGCACCACAGTCCGCGCATGGTTGTGTTGCCAACTTTTTTACACCGCTTAAATAGAACTTTTAAGGTCCTCCGATATCCTCACTCACTCTTCGAAACACACTACGTTTCACGCTCGGTATTTTGTGAGCCCGTGGCATCACTTCGGACGAGCCGGCCCAATAAGTGCGTCAGCAAAGCTCCCGCACCGGTGTTTTACAGCTTACAAGCAATGCCAACCAGAAGTATTAAAACGCTATCATCAACTTTGTATTCATTCAAAGATGTATTATTCGGCATGTATATTTCAATCGCAAAGATTAATTGAAACATACAAGGAATAACAATTGCACCGTCACGGTTCTTATTGATTTCGTACGCCAATAAAAGAATCGCAGCCGACCTTCCCCGTATACTTTTGCCAGTTCAATGAGCATAAATTGCAATGGGATTCCTCGCGGTCGGTGATTTAGAATTTTTCTTAGAAACTACCCTTGTCACAATTGGACAAAGGTGAAAAGATTTATTTACCTGAAAGTCTTACTAACGGATCTATTGCTTCAATCAGGTGAAAATTGGCATGGGCTTTGTAACAAATCATAATATTGAAAACATTTTGAAGTTAACATGGTTTTTAATCGTTAAGTCACCGTAATAATTATTGACTCAACTAAGACAACTGGTTTTATATTAATACTAGTCTTCAATCTCTAACTTAGGCAGTGGCAACCTATTTACATGTTTGCTGTGTAAGAAGCAATTTTTTACAATGTAAAACGTCCAGCGATAAACTTCTAGCTCAACTATCACGGTCGAACGAATAAAAACCTAATAATTCAATATTGCTTCAATAAAATCACGGGAAATTAGATTTTTCTTGTTCAAGTGAATGTTAATCATAATAAAGAACGGATATTCAATAGAACGCGATCAAGGGCTCTAACAAATGGAAAAGCTTTCAAAAAGTGAAACGTGCTGGAAAATATCTACCTAACAACAATTTTAATAAACAAATTTTAAATGTTTCAAGTATAGAAAAATATGCCAAAAATGAAGTATGCCAAAGTCCCAAAAATGTCCCAGGTGCTTAGAGCGTCTTTTTATTTATTTCACACAGGGATGTCTGTACGATAGGTAGTCTTTATTATGTATAAAAAAGTAATAAAAAATGAGATACGAAAATAAAGTATATCGTCACTAGACTAGAAGATGCGATACTGTGTAATTGATGTTTACTCGATTCACTGCGTTTACTTAAGATTTCATGTAAATTATTCTTCACGGCGAAGGCTTGAGAGGAGACGGCGAAACGAAACATTTTTAATAAAATTGCACGACTAAAGACTTTCTACGTGACTGAAAACTATGTAATTCATTTTATTTTTGTTAAAAATACGTGATACGCTAAAATGGAGACGTCTCATTTTTAATATTAATGAGATTTATTTTTCATTTCTTTTGAATTGTGCGATCGATGTATTTTCTTTTATGATATCAACGGAGCAGATATTAAACATCTCTTATTGAATATCATGGTAAATTTCTCGAGAGCTTAGTAGTTTATTTGCAGTGCCTACTCAATGACAAAGGAATAATCTTATAATGCTTTATACAATACCAAATAATTTAGAACAATTCACTCGAGCATTTCCCCAATTTAATAATATGTTATAAATAGATGTTCTAAATTTCCAATCTTTTTTTTAAAAAAAAAACGCAAGCTGTATTCCTTTATATAATTCTTTTCGTACCAAAATGCAAAATTTAACCAACTGTAAGTGACGCAGTAAGTAGGCAATTTATTTTTTGTAGTGTAACGTACACCGGTTCCAAGGCATGATATCAATATTGAAAACATCTCTATATTGGTCGCTGGGAATCATGTAGGGGACGAACGTGCCTCTGTGAGATTGGAGGCGATTACTGAACATCGCTATATACAACTTATTCTACGTGTATTTCTTTTTGAACCTCTGGCGAAAAAGAGGAGTATTTTTTAATTTAACGGATCTGATTATCTATGAGTTTATGTACCTATAGACTTTGGCTACCTACCTTACCTATAGACTAGACTTCGTGCTTCATAATTGACAGCTGTCGTGAACAAAATAAATCTGAATTATATTCAATTCAAACAATTTTGAGATATAGTTAAAAACTATTAACATATAATTTTGCGACTTTCTGCACATTAGGTATAATAAAATTGAAATGTAAAAGAATTGCTTAAAGTTGAAAGAGCTTATTTGGGTAATGTTGCTCTTTTCAAGGTGGCGTTACTAACAAACTCTCATGAACACATTAAAATTAAGACGCATCATGAAAACTTAGTATGCAATTGTAACTTACCTGTATGATTACATAATCGTAAAACTATGCGACTAGTTCACTTAATATGAATAATTACCGCGCATAATAAACTGGCAAACAAATAAACCGCGTAGAAACTTTAAAATTGATAGCCTCATAAAGTTGAACATTTTAACGTTCTCCATATAATGTTAGTTTGTCTTGAGTACGAAACTTGATCATCTGAATGTTTGTTTTCGCATTTTTCTTACAAACAAAATTAAAACGAATAAAAAAAATTAACAACTACGTTAAAGATGCTCCTGATATTTATTACGTGCTACGTGAAAGGTTTAATTACGGAAAAATTACTTTTATTAGAATAAAGAAAATCAATTATCTATCCCTGTAGTATCCCTTTTCTTGAAGCAGTCAAAATACTTAAGCGTTTATTGTTAGCATAATTTTTCTTCCAATGTATAAGCACTAAAGCCAGTTTAAAAGCACAAAAAATAAGTTAACAATAACGTAGGGGTTATTTTTTTAATGCGGCTTAAATAGGAAAAGTCAAAGTTACGCTACGTCGCTTTGAGGCTGAAATGCTGACGTCAAAATGCGAAAACAAAATTTTCTCATACAACTATATGTGCTGATACTTATAATAAAATTTTATCTACCTTAATATGTCGCTGAACGAAGAGTTGACGCGTGTGTGAAATTATGTACCATATTGGGTCGAAATATACGTTTTTTTATCTCGAGGTGTGAATGCTTTGTATTTATACAAATTCAATTTAATATAATATACACAAATGATAACACTGCCTCTATTGATCAAAGCTATTCATATTATCATCAAATCATCCATTGTTTTTGTTTTACTTCAGTCGTTTGTTTCGAAACGTTTTAATTAACGCTAAAAGCTTTAAGAAAATTGATCCCGATGGACGGAAGCGAGGTGTTACGTAAACAAGCCTTCAAACGCGTCCCGTGCCGGAGACAATGTTTTCCTGCAGGATAATTTATGTTAATGAAATTCACATTACCCTATTTTCTACTCGAAATCCTGTCTAATATTGACAAGTTCTCATAACGTTTATTTCGTAAGTATCGATCTGCTAAAATTGAACATTCCTTTCGAAGTAATAAACGTGAATAATAATACTAAAAAGATATTTATTTAATAAGTAGGTCATATTAAAATAATTATTTTGTATACAGAAAACTATAAATTCAGCAAAATTATAACTTAAGTAAGAATTGTGCGAAAAATATTGCAATCACCGGAGAACTATTACCACCGCGACCTTAATAAAGCTTCTAAAGTTTTAAGACCGCGTTTGTAAAAATACGGTGTCGCAAAAGTTTTCTTTATTAGTTTCCCCCTTTAATCTGGCCAGGCGTGTCCCAATGTCTTTATGGCGAATTTTCAATCTGAGCCTGGGCGGAAGCCAATAAGAAATCAAGTATTTGTTCCCTGATTCCCGTGCATCGATTCGAGGGGAGTTCGCTTCTTTACGACTTCTTTTACGATTGGAGGTGCATTCGAAATTAGACCGCGCTGTCGAGAAAGCCTTTTCGTGTCTACCAAGATGAATGGTAAAAGGATTACAATGACTTACAGCCTGGATTTTTTATTAGGATATCAAATTTTTGTTTGAAAACGCCATCATTAACTTCCTTTGCGGTTTCTCGTAAAATAAATTGAATTTTTTTTACTTATCCAGTCCTCTAACGAGTTAGTTCCAGTTCGTTTAAGTAGAGCCCTCTAAGCACATGTTTATGAATAATTAAGAGACGATAGTATTAAAACTTATCTAGTTCTTTTCTGCGTTGTTACTTAGTTGATACATAAGCCTCAATGCGCCTATGAAGTTAATATTTGTATCATGCATACGTCTGACTCATTCCGCAGCACGTACTTTAATAAGGAGTGAATATTAATTTGACATAGAGGTGTGTAGCGCGATATATAATACTCAGTCTCACATGAAACAGATAGATTACCTGAATTCCGCTCTTAAGCGCATTAACTTTATTAATATGAAGACCTACTTATGAGAACGAAGTAACTATTCCTTATCCTCAGATATCAACACTGACATAGTGCTTAGAATAATAAGTTCTTGGAGTTTTAACATATTTGGAGGGTCAGACTTCTGGATTTCAAAAACGCTTTTCGAGAACCTCGTAGCTAAGTGGTTTAATAGGTTTACCATGAATCGAGAGGTATCGGGTTAGAATCCCGGTCCGGACAATTATAAATTATAATATAACTTATTCTGTCTCTGAAAGGGCTTGACAGTGACCGGGCGAGTGTCTTAATACTGTTACACCCGTAAGAGCCATGCTGAAGCATATGCGGACGCACTAATTGCGCCGGCTCGTCCGAAGTGATACCACGAGCTCACAGAATGCTCAACATGAAACGGTACGTATACTGTGTTTCGCTGAGTGAGTGATTATATCGGAGGCCCTTAAAAATCCCGCTTAAGTGGCTTAAAAAGCCGGCAGCACAACCAATGCGCGGACTGTGGCGCGGTTGTCGATGGGCGGCGGTGTTCTCTTACAATATAAGTGACCCACCTGCTCCATTGTCCGCTATATTACAAATAAATACCTATTATACGAAGTAATCATACTTTATTTTGGATCGATTTACAGTTTCCTTTAGTGGCAGGAAGCCTAGGCTTTACCTGCGTGTGCGAGAAATGTAAATGAGGTCGCGATTGAAAAATCATAGTTATTTTCTATTAAATATTTCTTAGTTAGTAATTACTATTCTCTAAGTATTAGTAAAATATTTCCATAAACATTTGCCTTTCTTTATCAAACAGTTTTGCCGAATATTAACCCTATAAAATACATTCTCTTATGATATTTTAAAACATAGTTTATTCCTTAACTTAGTAAACCGTAAAATCTAGCGCCGCGGGTAAAGA